>JABUQX010035663.1:0-5000 GCA_015478945.1 Trachelipus rathkii | reverse complement strand
GCGTATTTTCTTTAATTTTGTTTTAGCATGTTAGGTTAGGTTAGGTTAGGTTAGGTTAGGCTTAGGTTAGGTGGTTAGGTTAGGTTAGGCTTAGGTTAGGTTTAAGTTAGGTGGTAGGTTAGGTGGGCTTTAGGTTTAGGCTTAGGTTAAGGTAAGTTAGGCTAGGTTAGGTTTAGGTTAACTTCACTAAACCTAACCTAAAATAATATAAACAAAATTGAAGAGAAAATACTGAAACGAAATTAAGTGATGATTTAACTATATATAATAATATATAATATATACAATATAAAATATATATTCTATATATTATTATATATATATATAATATAATATATATTATATAAAATTTTCAGATTTGTGAAATGATAAACTGCAGTAGTTTATTTAACAGTTAATTAATTAATTAATTTATCAAACGAATTAATATGAAGATATATTTCTGCTAAAAACTGATCCGTCGCTGGAAGCCGATCCGTGTTGACGCACTGATGACCCATATAACTATCGAAAAATCGAAAAAATCGATATATCTTGTCTCCGCAAAACTGAAAAGATCCTATATATATATTATACTAATATGATATATATATATTATATATATATCATAAATATATATCTATATATATATATATATATATTATATATAATTATAATATTATCTATATATACTGAGAATAATTACATATACACATATATATATACATATATAACATATATACACACATATATATATAATATATATATATATATGATATAATTATATATAATATATATATATATATATATATATATATATATATCTATATATATATTATATATTATATATTCTATATATATATATATTAATATAACTACTTGTAAAGTTTGAGACACACTTCCTTCTTCTGTATTTCCCACTTGCTATGACTTAAGTTTCTTTCAAACGCCCTTCATTTGTTTCGTATCGACCCTTGATTAATCGAATCGGATTTGGACTTCCAACTCTAATGGATTTCATGCCACGTGCTTCTCTTTTTTTTTCATCCCGCGAGAAATGCACAAATATAGTAAGTGATTATACTGGAATTTTTTTTTTTTTTTTTTTTTTTTTGTGTACTTGTCATAAAAAACATATTGTACCACAGTTAACTGGTCGTGGCGCATCGCATCGCATGCCTTGGGGTGAGGTTCGTTGAGCGGGGCACATTGCAACATAGTAGTGCGGTGCGAAAAAAGTGACTGTCTGTGCGGTGAGATGCTGGTTCACTACTTTCCCTTCTAGTGTGGTAAGGAAATTTCTAGTGCTCGGCCACCTATATTCCATATATAATATATATTATATATATATATAGTATATATAATATTTATATAATATATTATAAATTATATATATATATATATAATATTATATATATATATATATATATTATCTAAATATTATATTTATATATGATTTTATTCTATTTTAATAAAATATATATATAGTATAGATATATATATATATTTACTATAATATATATCTATATATATCTATATTATTATTATATTTATATATATATATATTTATATACTATATTAATATATATTAATATTTAATATATATATATATATATATATTTTATATATATTATTATAATATATATATAATATATATATATAGTATATATATCTATATTATAATATATATTATATATATATGATATTTATATATATAATATATATATAATATATTATAAATATATAGTATATAGTATATATTTCTATATAATATATATTATATATAATTATTTTCTATATATAATATATATATCTATAAAATATATTAATATTTTAAAAAAATAATTAATATATATACTTATATATATATATATATAATATATATAATATATATTATTATTATATAATTATTATTATAAGATTATATATATATATATATATCTATATATATATATTATTATATAGTATATATATATATAATATATATATATATATATATATAATAATTATAATATTTTATATATAGAATTATATATATATATTATATATATATCCTATAATAATATATATATATTATATATAATTATATATATATTATATATATATATATATTTATATATATATAATATATAGTATATTATAATATATTCTATTTATATATATATACTAATATATAGTATATATATATAATTATAATATAGATACTAATAATAAATATATATAATATAAATATTATATATTATATATATATTTATATTATATATCATATAATATATAATATTATATCATATATATATTATTATTTATAAATATATATTAATATATATATATATTATATATATATATATCTAAATAACTGATATATATATATAATAATATAATATATCTATATATATATATATTATAATATATATAGTATATATAATTAATATATATATTATATATATATATAAATTATATATATATAGTTTATTAATATATATAATATTATATATATATATATATATATATATATATATATTATATATATATATATAATATATAATATATTATATATAATATATATATATATATATATATATATATATATATATTAAATTAAGTATTTTATATTTATTAATTATATTATATTATTATAAATATATATATATTATATAATATATAATATTAATATATATAATATATATATATCATATATTATAATAATAATAATAATTACCTTTTCATATTTAACATTAAATTCCTTGAATAGACTGATAAGCAATAAAGTTAGAAGGAAGAAAGTTTTTAGTCATTTTATTAACGTAATATTAATTATTTGCAAATTATTGCATTAACACTTTCACATTAATTATTATTACATACAAATAATTATTACATATATGAATAATAATTTTTTTGCATTAACTTTTTCACATTATTAAATGAAAGTAAGGTTTCAAAAGGTCGTACTGTGTAATTATATTTTGGCTTTGTAAATTCTGTTTAATGTGTCATTACTGTTAATGAATTTGGCTTTTGATGTAAATAGGTTTGGAGAAAGTTAATGTAGTTCGTTTACTTTCATGTATGCCTTAGAAAACAAAATATTTTTCTTTCGTCGTTTGATGGTAAAGTGATTGATTGAGTCACGTGTTTGAATACTCTATTTCTATACCTATTTAATAGATCTTAGAAATGAACTTTCTAGAAAGTTCCTCTCTGCAATTGGGGAATGCCCGTGAAATGCGATCTTAAAATATATCAGGAGTAAAAATGATGGAAATTTACTAGTAATGGTAAAACTATTTAAACTCTTCATTTTCTGGCAATTGTTATTGTTCTTCTTGTCTTTCTCCTCAATGTTCTTTTGTTCTTCTTTTAATATTGTAACAATCCTTGTGCCCGTTTTTCTTGTTCTTTTTCCCACTTTCTTGTAATTTTTCCTGATCTTCCTCTTTTGTATTCTTCTTCTTCTTCTTCTTCTTGTTCTTCTTGCTCTTATTGTTCTCTTCTCTTTTTCTTTCTTTTTTGTTCTTTTTCTTTTTCTTCTTCTTTTTCTTCTTCTTTTTCTTCTTCTTCTTCTTCTTCTTCTTCTTCTTCTTTTTCTTCTTCTTCTTCTTCTTCTTCTTCTTCTTCTTCTTCTTCTTCTTCTTCTTCTTCTTCCTGATCTCTTGTTATTGTTCTTTTTCTCATTCTTAATCTTCCTCAATTTTTTTTTTCTTAATTGCTTTCTTTGTTGTTGTTATAGTTGCTGTTATTGTTGTTTAAATACCTGCATGAGATAAATATTTGTTATAACGAGAAGTTGGAAAAGCAGTAAACTTTATTCACGGAAGGTTTGAACTGTTTTCGAATTTATGACCCAAAAGGGAAATTTAATTACAATTGTTTATTTTTCCTTCCTCATATTGAACAAACACACACATTCAATATATATATATATATATATATATATATAAGTATGATCATATATATATTAAGTATAAAAATATCACAATATAAACCGGGGGGAATACATATCTATTAATTATTATTTATATATATATATATAGTATATATAATATATATATTTATATATATTATATATATACTATATATATATATATATACTATAACCATAATCGTGGCTCAACGGTAGAGCGACGGGAGTCGCATGGCAAGGTCGTGGTTTCGAATCCTAGTTCGGATCGTAGAAATTACCTAGACAACTTTCCCTCCTTGAATAGTGCTATGACACGTGAATTTTGGTCTTTTAAAAAATATTTAAATATTTTTCATATCTTGATATCATATATATATATATATTATATATATATAATACTATTATATATATATATTATTTTATATAGTTTTATATATAATATATACATATAATATATATATAATATATATATATATATATAAGGTATTCATAAATAGATAGATATAGAATAGGTTTAGATAGAAAAATAGATATGGAATAATTTTTTGAAACCATATATAATAATTAATAAATTTCATTATACAGTCATTATAATACTTCATCGATATTGATATCTAATTATATTTTAACCGCTCAATATAAAGTTAAAATTAAAAATAAAATTGTTTATTTTTTCTTTAATAATAATTATTTTATAAGGGAAAATGAACTGTTTTATTTTTACTTAAATTTACATTGAGAGGTTATAATAAAATAAGATATTAATATTATTGAAAGATTATAATGTTTGCATAAAGATATTTATAATTGTCAAAAGTATCAAAAAATTATTAATAATTTATAAATTTTATGTAAATATGAATGCCCTTATAATCATTTTAATAATCGACAATACAGATGATGACCTAAGTGGAGTCGAAACGTCATGAAAATATAGAATTAAATGTGTCCCTTGTTTTTACATTCTAAAGTTTTCAATATACAATATACATGATATATATATATACCGTATATATATTATAATTATATATATAATATAATATATTATATATATCTATATATATATATATATATATATATATAATATAATATATTGTTCAAAATTTTTCTGGACCCT
>JABUQX010035662.1:20000-22533 GCA_015478945.1 Trachelipus rathkii | reverse complement strand
ACGGAGTATTAGCATATTTGAAACATAGGAAAACAAACATCTTTCGTCCAGCGCTTTGAAAGCTTGTGCTATTTTTTTTTCTCAGTGTTGGATACTATTCTAAGCCCTTTAACTATCGCCTTATAGGTATTACGTGTATTCTATTTGTCTAAGATCTCTGAATCTATCCTTAATTCTCACTTTCTGAATATTTTTTAGTCCCATTCTTTTCTCTCCGATCATCAGAATGGCTTTCGAAATTCGATATCATCTGATGATATACTTTCCTATCTTACTGATCTATCTATGGTCTTCTTTCTGGACTTAGGGATTTTGGGGAGTCGCCTGGTGATGCCTGACATTCCGTATCTAAGATTTTTGATCGGGCATGCAATGTGTCTCTGATCTCTAAGCTCTCTTCCTTTGAATTTCATCCTTCATCAAGTTTGCTCCTCGTGTCTATTTTTTCCTCACATTTTTCCATTTCTGCAGTTATAGATTTAACAAGTTATCTCTGCCCTGTCAACTGTGTTTGTGTTTCTCAGTTTTTTAAGCTTATTTTATTACTACTTTAACGACATACCATCTACCTCTCTTCATTTTCATGCCAATGACTCAACTCTTCGTTATTTCACTCATTTTAAATCTGCTCTTTCTTTTGCATTTAGAGTTTCTTCTGGTCTTCAATTCTCTGACTGATCTGGGTGAAATTTTAACTTTCTGAACTTCAACTCCACCGACCCTCAACTTCTGCGTATGGGGAAGAACTTATCCCTAATGGTAAGGACTAATGGTCACACATCTAGGTAGTGTGGCTTTATTTTTATCAATCTTTTGGATAAAGATAAGTCTAAGGCTAGGGAACAAACTGTCCCGTACATTCTAACTTCATCCACTCTTTTCACTGAAAGTTGACGTTGACATTGGCACTCAATCTCTTTTCAACGGGTATTACAACTGTAGATGCTGAAGGGATCTCTAATATCCACCACATTGGAGCTCCCTCGCAGTACAAGGGCTGCCGTGTCTTTTTACAAATTTTGTGAAAAGGTCTACAGCTCCAAGTTTGCTTTTTGTGGCATCTCGTTTTTTCCAGCAACATCTTTTCTTTTGAATTTGGCTGTAATACGTATTTCCATGAGCATTTAAACTTATCTCATTTCAAAGCTTGCGTCTGTGGCCACTCTCCTCTCTCTCTCTCTCTCTCTCTCTTCTCTCTTCTCTCTATATATAACATCTTTAGAAATTGTTGTATAAGTTATATACACATCTTTATATTGTGATATATATATAAGTATATATATATATATATATATTATTATATATATATATATGTTATATATATATATATATATATATATATATATGTATATATATATATAGGCCCTGTTATGTTTTAAGATCAACTGTTGTGATTGTTTTTTTTTTCTTTTTTAAACATATTGCTAGTATATGATACTAACAATGAATCTTCAGTGGTAACGGACATCATTCAAAAGTTCGAAATATTTTAAATAATTATTTATAAAATATTTATATCAATAAAATTTAAAAATGAAATATCTCGAAAGTACGAAACTTACAGAAAAACAATTGCATATTTGAAATCAACGTATAAAGCTTATTATAAAAATAAAAAAAAAAAATAAAAAAAATAAAAATTCATAAATGAAATATCCTGGAAAAGTACGACACTTACAGAAAACCCAATTACATATTTGGAATCTCACCTGCAAAGCTTATTACAAAAACAAAAGAGTGATGATAAAAAAAAGTAGAAATAAACAATAAAAACAGGGGGTTCGAGCCGACGGGGGACAGAGGGGGGGATGTTTCATACCCCGTAGGGAGGGGGCGGAGGAACCCCGCGACACCAAATACTAAAGAGCGGGGGTTCCGGAGACCCCTCCCCGGAGGTGGGAAATAGTCCTACCTGTCGTTCCCCGGAAGGCCGAGAGACCCTGACTCTGCCAGATCTCGCGGTTACCCGTACTTTTTAGTTAAAAAAAAAAAAAAAAAAATTTAAAACGGGCGGAGTCGTAAAACGTAACTGGTCCCATATATTTTTGAATCGCGTCCGTCAAATTTTCTTAAATTGACTGTTAGACTATATACTAGAAATATTTAAAAAAACAAAACAAAACAAAAATCAAAACTGACCACTCGGAAAACATAAAAGGTCCTATGTATTTGTACATATATAAGGTATGTAGCTATATATAGCAGTATAGCAGCATAGCAGCAGCAGCAGGGTATATATATATATATATATATATATCATATATATATATATTATATTTAGCATGTATAGAGAGAGAGAGAGAGAGAGAGAGAGAGAGAGAGAGAGAGAGAAATGATTTAGTCTTTGGAATTTTTTTAACCTGGTATTGCTTTAAGTATTTAAATGGTGATTTATTTTATTTTTTGCAAAACCTTTAAATAATTCAATAATTTTAATTCGTAATCGTCATTTTAAACTTGTATGCGAATATAAAAATATTTTGATATTTACAGTACATGGAAAAATTTTCTTTTGTTCCTCAATATGACCATT
>JABUQX010035662.1:0-15000 GCA_015478945.1 Trachelipus rathkii | reverse complement strand
TCGAGTGAACATGTCAAACAATGGCAGGGCAGAATGTTGAGAAGACCTATAATAAGTTTATGTAAAAATACAATATTTGAGAATGGTGGAAAATACTGCCTCAATACTAATATACTGGACATGGATGTGTGTTACATGATTAGTGATTGAATGACTTTGTTGAAGATTGTCAAATAAGCAGAACAATTGATTCCTGCTTACACTTTATAAAATGCTGTTTATGCCTGATGAAAAAATCACTATTCTAGGCAGAGAACCCTAAACCTTTCACTTGAAGCAATTCGCTAGGCTTAGTATCAGGAAAAAAATATAGACATAAGGCACGCTCGCAACGGTGGGGAGAAAGGGTTTAAAATTAAGAATAAATGGCTTACACCGATGGGTTTAGTTATGCAAAAGGGAGGTGAAACACTGCTTCTATACCTGTGTGATGCCACATGGACAATAAAGACTTGCAAAGCAAAGGGGAATCTCCATAACCGTTCGGTGTGACGTATACAGTCACCATGAACAAAGAAGATAGAGTATAAAGAAGCCGGTTTATTAGTACGTGTGTGGCATTGAATGAAGGTCAAAAGACCCAATTCATCCAAGATCCATCATACATCGAACATAAGCTTACATTATATTCAAAGTTTCTTAGACAATTGGTTGTTAACACAGACTCATAAACTAGACATATTCATTTGACCCAGAACCATTACGTACATTACTACCACAACTAAAGGAAAGAAGACATTATTTAGATGCACATCGCTACCTTATTGTTCAGGAACGAAAGAAATTACCTTTAGGCCGCCTAAAAATTATAATGAAAAAGACAACACTAATATTACATGTTCAATAATAATATTTGTGCAGCTTACAGTTAAATTCTATCTCCTCAAGAACCTATACACACCGGCCTCGCAACGAGGCCAAAAAAATATTAATATTTTCCACTCTGTGTAAATTGTTGAAGAATTGTGCGAATGCAGTCATATAAGAATGAACTCTATGAGGTGTATACACAACATGAAATTCTGTTAGCATTAGAGATGGGATACGGAAAATAATTAAAAATATATTGAGTTTGTCGTTTAAAGAGAAGGAGAATTTTTATATTGAAGATCATGCTGAACCACTTTCTTAAAAATAAGACAGAGCTCAAACACAATTAAATATTCACGAAGGACTCCTGCATTTCGAGGAAAATTAAAGAGTTTGTCCGTCTTTTCAGAGAAAAGGGTGTCTAACTTGATATTAACAATATCAATAAAAACCCAGGGAGACACGGTTCATTGCAAAATTATGTTCAATTCTCTTTGGGAAAATTTGACAAAATAGCCTAAAATAATGTAGTAATGTACTAGTATAACAAGTCTCGGGAACTAATCTCCAATTAACATGAAGTCGACTGGTAATTTCCAATAGCTGCAAATATGTTGTAACATTGTCAAAATTACACTGCCGACGCATGTCAACGTACAAATATTCTATCGATCGATTTATCACTGCATATCGGAAGTATAAAAATTATACGAGCTCCTTAACAAGTCAAACAAAGGCATTGTACTCATAACAGACTCTTGTAACTTTATTTGCTGGATCAAACATGAAGTTATGACAGGAAAAACTTTTAGGTGAACTAAGATAAAGTAGCAGATTATGGTTCTGAGCATACCCATCTTTTGTGTACTGACCCTAAGTCTTATGCTGTTAGAATAAGAACTGCAAATGGAAATATAAAAATATATTATAGCCAAAAGTCTTACAATCAATAAAGATACAATATAGATATTTTGAAAATGTTAAAGTAATAAAGTATGATCGTTGCTCTGAAAATAGTATTGCCATGATGAGTCATTTTACAATGATATCAAAAACCAAGATGTTACAGTAAAAGCAATGAATGAAATACAATCTTCGATAATGTTTGATAAATTTATGTATCGGAGGACCGATTACACTCATAAAAGCTTCACCAATAAGACGAGTAACAGAAATTCCTCATGCTAATTACACTGGGAGTAACAGGGAGGTTGTTTACAGGTGCCTAAATCTTTCGCTGGAAATGGAGATGATCTAAGTTTGTGATGTCTAAAAAATGCCGCACACACATAAGGCGATTCTTTTTAAAAATTCATTCTCCGAGATCATATGTTATAGGTACATTAATTTCCTTTAATAATATATAATAAATATTATCTATGTCTAATGTATAAGTTTTAAATGTTTTCCCATGTACAAATATTCTGAATAATAAAAATTTAAATAATAAAGTTATTTTTATTAACCTTACATAAAATCTTTTCAGTTTCGTTTGACCTTTCGATGGTGGTCGTGTGGGGTGTGTTGTGTGTGTGTTGTGTGTGGTGTGTGTGGTGTTTTGCTGTTGTGTGTGTCATTTATTCTTAGTTTCATTACACAAGTTAGGTAGGAGATAAATCTTGTTAAATATTACATGTTAATGGTGACAATTAACATTGAATATGTTAATGAATATGTTGAAAAAGAGTGAAATAGTTACGTTTCTGTTTTGTAGTCTTTTATACTTAGTTGTTAGTGAACTTTGTTAATTTATCAGGTTTATCGTGTTAAGGTGCTTTTAGGCTGTTACGTATGCCATTATATTTTTAGTCATATGATCTATGTTTGCTTGATTAGTGTAAAACTTAATGTCGTAGCATATATTTGTGACAGTGTATAAAGAACTTATTTTATGTTATGCTTATCCAGAATGATACTCGAAATGTACTTAAACATAGACACATTAGATCAATATATCACAAATGAGAAGGAGGGGGGTGATTTGATTTATACTGATTTACTGATTTAGGTATTTGTAAAAACGGTAAAATCTAAATGAATATTATGAATAGTGATTTAAAAAAATTAACAACAAAAAAATTTAAAGAACTAAAAATAAAAATAAACTTATATAGCAAAAGTAATACAAGTATAAATATCTAAAATAAAATTTCATAATAGCAATTAAAAAAAAAAAAGAAGAATTCGAGAAAAAAAAAAAAAAAAAAATTAAACACAAAGTATTAAATGTAAATTTTAGAATAAAATTAAAAAAAATAAAAAATGAAAAATAAAATTAAAAAATATAAACACAAAGTATAAATGTAAAATAAACATAAAAAGTCAACTATAGAGAATTTAGAAAACAAAATGAGTCCAGATTTGCGTTTTTAGAGGTGAAAGAGATTTCAAAATATAAGTCAGTCTTCAACGTTATAGAAAGGACGAGTTACTTACAATGCATGCATTTGACGATACTTTATTTAGAACAGAATGTCCGTAATGTAAACAGTAATGTCTGTTATTCATTAAACAATGTTTATAACTAGCACCGCACCGGCTCCAATACCTGTGCCGGTTGAATCCTTTTCCTACTCCTCCTTCCTCATCCTTCTTCCTTCCTCCTTATGCACTTGTACACTTCTTTCTTCCTTTCTCTTCTCTCTGTTTGACAATTCATGCCACTTTTCTTTTTCACTGGACTCGTACCCAAATCCGAACCAACTCCAAACCGTCTTCTCCGCTTCTGCTCTCACAGCTCCAGTTCAGTATTCTTGCGATCATTTAACCTAATATGAACCAAAAAGCCCTTTTGAGGCCAGCCCTTCTGGCTAAAATCCTTGAATCGCCGAACTCGGAAGTCGTCTTTCCGACCTTAAATTCGTCTCACGACTGGAAAACCTTAACTTTGACGTATCAACTCAAAATTAATAAATATGAATTTCCAAGCAGCATGCCGACAGATGGAATTTCCAAACCTCCAATAAATTTTCAGTCATTTGCTTCGAGTTCAGGACTTCAATAGGAAAATCCCCAAAATCTCGTAGAGTTGGGATCTTGACCTCATGAATGACAAGATGCTAAGAAAAAATTAGCTATAAATCAAGGCAAAAGTCCAAGGTCTAAAATCATTGGATGGTAAAAAATTCAAATTTACGATTAGGGCGCAGATTTAACAATCTGGCTTCCGTTACTTTTCCGTTTCAAAACGTTAAAAGTAGCAAAAGTATTAAAACAAAATGTAAAATATACAAAGTACCAAAAAACTCAAAATTAGCTATTAGGTTGCCAAATTTAATGGATTTAGGTTCCAATTTAACGGACTTCAGTCTGGCGCAGTTTCCCCCCTATACTACTATTATTATATGAGTTATTATTAATATTATATATATAATTATTATTATGATTATATATTCTATAGTGTAGAGCAACATAAAAAGACTTAAATTGTAGTGTCGTTGCTACTTGACGTTGACGGATGGACTTTCGCTAAATGATGTGGAATGCAAATTGTTTCACTGTATCTAGCAAATGTCGCGATATTAAAAAGATTAAGTATATTTACAACGTATTGCACCTAACTATATTATACTACTTAATATATATAGAGTATATACTATATAGTATACTATATATTATATTTTAATTATTATTATATTATATAATATTATACTAATATATATTATAATATAATATATATATAACTATATATTATAATTATATACATTAATATATATACTTGTTATGAAGTTTTGATTTTGACCCTGAAAATGAGAAAATGACAAGACATGATAAATTCAATGAAAAGTTCATAATACTTTAAACAAGTATTCTCATGATAGTGGAATTATAGAGAATAGAAATGGAATATATGTACATAAATTAGTAAGGAAAGAGAGCTTGAAAGTATGATCCCAAAAGGATAATGCCATAGTATCCTTAGGTGATTGGTTTAAGTTAATTTAAAGATTAAATCTAACCTCAAATGAGAATTTAAATTAAAGCAACCCAAACTCTCAAAACAAATTATTGATTATGATCTTTGTAATTTTTAACCTCCATAAAGAAAAAAATTTATAATTAAAACAAAACATCATTGCATTGTTAACAAACAGTTTGAGAGAACAATATCAAAGTGTAAGAATATTTACATGAGTGTTTTTATTCTCATTTTAATTCAAAATTCTGTAAAATTAAAGCCTCAATCAGGTATCATTTCAATTAATGCGAAAGCAAATTAATATATACCTATAAAGGAATGAATCTTACAATCTTAATTATGAGGCTACTTTATTCACTTAAAGAATAAATACTGATTTGCATATTTTTAAGTTTTTTTTCGTTCTATCCGTTTTCAGCCAACGACACATTTTTCGTCTGTAGGAACAAATATGTTAGTCGAAAAATTCTTAAAATTACCGAAAATTTTGATAAAGTCGCCGTTGAAAGACATCCGATGACTTACCACTATGTGATACTGATTTAGACTTTTCCTCCCTACATGAACATAATACTTATTCTATGAATAATAAACTGGGTCACTAATGATACTCAATTAACTGAGTGAAAATAAATAATAATTAAATATTATAAAAAAACAACACCTTTTTTTAATAAATAGCAATAATTAAAAATCATGTATAACATATACTAATAAATAAAAAAAAAATGTCTATAACGTAATGTATTCGAATATGTAAATGACATTCTCTCTAAATTTAAACCAAATTATTTGGTAAATAATAAAATTAAGTTTTACATTACCTTCAAATGTATAAAAAAAAGGTAAAAATAACTAATATAAAGATTATTATGTTAATTTGACCTAGGATTGAACTTCAAAGAAAAACTAAAAACTGGGGTTAATTGTCAAAACATACCATGATTAAATTGTTCATCTGTTATTATTACTTTTACTTTCTATTTGGTACCACTTTTTACTTGGTCCTTGATGGTATTTACTGCAAAGAATTTACGCTCTTACATAAATAGAATTGATAGCAAATTGCAAATTACACAACTGTCAATAAATTTAGCAATACAAAAACAGTTCTTAACGATTTAATTATATATTATATTATATATAATATAATATATAATATAATCAATAGATCTACGGATATATATCACTATCTGTTATAATATATTTACTACATTTACATCGTTTACACATGATATAGACTTTAATAGAAAATATATACATATATATAAATCACAGTATTGCTGGACTGGAATTGTCTTCAGGAGCTGAAAACCTCACCAAATAGGTTTTCTCTATTCGGCAAATTTTACCCAGGAGAGATCCTAGATGTGTCGTATTGGTCATTTTAATTCAGAAATACTCTAGTAATAATGGGTTTAAAATTAAATAATATAATAATAATAATAATAATATATAAATAATAATTAAGAATATAAAATTAATAATATAATAAGTAATAATTATATCAAATATATAATATAAAACAATCAATAATAATAATAATAATATAATTAATAATAATAAAACAATAATACTAATTGAATAATTTAATTAAATAAGGACGTAAAGGTTATATATTATATATATAATATAACTATAATAATAATTATTAAGTAATAATATATTAATTATACATATTATACATATTATTATATATTTCCTTATTATATATATACTATATATATATAGATTATATATAATATATTATATATATAATATCTATTATATATTTATATTTATATTATATATATATATACTATTATTCATATATATATATATTATAAGTTCTATTTATATCTATATATAGTATGTGTATATATATTATATATAATATATATATAGATATATATTAGGATCTTCTATAGTTTTTGACAGTAGCCAGATTTACAAGATTCCAAAAATACTGAAAGATAATAAAATATTAGGAAAAATTCAAATAAAAGAATCCTTATTACAAGTTGAAAAATCTCAGAACAGTTTATATTTCTAAGAAACAAATAATATATAAAATTATCCTTATGAAAGTATTTGAGCTTCCAATTCTCTATTTTTTAATTTTATGCTGATTATATAATATATATATTATACATATATATAATATATATATAATATATTATATATATATAATATAATATATATATATATATATATCTATATTATAATACTATTATATATAATATATATATATAATATATATATATATATAATATATATATATATATATATATATTAATTATATTATAATATAATATAATATATTATAATATTATACCATATATATTATTAATAAATATATAATATATTATAATAATATATTTAATATAACAAAGGGCACCGTTAATGAATAGTTTAACGTCGTTAATTTATCGAACAAAATTAAGTGTTCGTTAGAAAGATAATCATAAAGAATTAACGGAAGTTAACTTAATCGTTAACGTTAACCTCTTCAATTTTTTTTCTATTACAATACTCACCACCACTTACGCAGAGCCTATTCAAGGAGGCGGATTTGCACGCCAAAATTATCCGCTAGCGCAAATTACGAAGATGAACATAGACGCAGGCTTAAAGTGAGGAGATTTAATTCAGCAGGAAACACAGAATATGGAGAGGATTCCACAGACAGGTGAAGGAAAAAAGAAACACTGCAGCAAACTACTGGAGTTACAATAATCTACACCAAACATCGTGCGCATTAACAGACCCCTTGTAGCTAAGCGTCTTAAAGGTTTGGTACGCGATCGTAGTTCCCTCGAACACTGCCGCTGCGAACTATAGAATATATAAAAGCACCAACATCGCGTCGCAAAAGATAGAGGTTCAAGTGACTGGAATATAATAACAGTTTAAAAGCCTTTGGGCTGACTCACTGTCAAAGCGGGTAAACCAGAGCCCCACCGAGATATGAGAACATACTCCAACAAGCCGGATGAGACCCTTTATTAGTGGGGAGTAACTGAGAGGAAAAAGTCTCCAGTCTCAACAAACTCCCAGTTCTTTGAAGCCGCCCAGCAACCGTGTGGATGTGAGTTTCAAGACATTTTTTATGTGAAGGCCATAGCTGATTATATTGTCAACAGGAAGACGAAAGAAACGTTAAGAGATAGAGAAATTATAGAAGTATTTTAGTGGAGGCAGATATTTGTAGAATTTGGTTTTTAAATAATTGAATCTTCACAAGTTGGCAGACACCCCACCCGCAAATTCTGCATCTAGCAGCATATGAATCGCACAAGATTAACGGAGGCTAATTTAGAAGTTAAAGAATGAGCAGAATTCAAAATAGTTGAAAATGAAGGGTCCGATTCATCTGCATGATGAGTGCGATAGAGTCAGGATGTGAGGTGGAGCAAATACATTATAATGAAAAGTAGGAATAAAGTAGGAAATGAGACGAAACCCTGAGGATCTCCACTATAAAACTCTCTCAGAAAAAGAAGAGTCGCTCCATCAACATAGCACATGTTTTGAGCGACTTGAATAGAAGCTAGGACTGCAAAGATAAGGGAAGGATGGGAGCTGGAAGAGCATGATGCGTGCATACCCGGTCAAATGTTGTATATGTAAAGCGCCACCATCGCAAGTCCGCCAAGTCAGTTCCTAAAGCGAAACATAAAACGGGTTAATAGAAAGTTATCGCAGTAGACTTTTGAACACCAAAAGCCTTACTAGCAATCGGAAAGAGAAGAGAATAGGATTCCAGATGGTCTAAGAATGAAGTTGAGAAGGGTTTCAAAGATCTTAATAGAATACAAGTGAGAAAGCTAATAGGCGATAACTTGTTTAGAAGACAAGCCGGCTTCCATTTTCGAATAGTTGGAAATGATGCTGCTATCCACAATTAGGGAAAGTGTTAAATATTAAGAATAGAGAATATTTGAACGAAGCGGTTGGTATTCAGCACGTCACAGCACTTCCCTCAAAAACTCGGTTTTTTCCCAACCCTGTGTTAAACATTACCAAACTGGAGAATAAGGAGTAAAATATAAAACATTTTTGATCCTGAAAAGTGAACAGAGAAGAAGTTTTGAAAAAAGAAAAAGAGTCTCTGTTATCGAAATCTAAATTAAATACAATTTAAAATCTGATAATAAAATATTTTATAAACTCGCAAATTAAACGGTTAACGGATGTAGGGAAAATTTTTAACTCGTTAATAGTCGTTACTTCTTTTGGAAATTAACGAAAGCGTTAAAAGTACAAAAATTTAAACGAGTAATTAACGGATTAACGCTTAACGCTTAATGCCCACCTTTGTAATATATATTAGTATATATATATATATATATATAATATTATATAATAATAATATATATATTATATATATATATAATATAATATATATAATATATATATATATACTTATATATATATATATATATAATAATTGATGATAAGTTGTTTAGAGCGAAAACTATCATCAATCCATATCTCAAAATCTCAATAGCTACATGGAAATGGAATACATTGCGAATGCGGGTCCAATTTTAGGCGGAAAAATGTAAAAAAAAAAAATATCTCAAAAACAACTACAATAGCACAGCGAAAAAAGAATACATTTTTGGAAATCCTTGGTAAAAAATTTTAGATAGAAAAATGTTAAAAAAAATAAAAAAATAAAAAATATTATTTGCTTAATAATCTTAGTACATGTTAGAGAGCCTATTTAAGAACCTTTTTATTGGTTACTCTTAAATAAAATAGACTTTCTATAAATTTTTGCTTTTATTTTCTCTTATACTAAAGAATACACCAAGGGATATACCGCAACCGTATGCAGCAGCGGGTCATCTCGGCGCCTTTCTGAACTACGGGCTAGCGACTAATTCCCCCTCCGTGAGGTCTCCGGACCCCGCTCATTTGGAATATTTGGTGTCGCGGGGTCCTCGCCCCTCCCCACGGGCTATGCAAAACTCCCCCCCTAGTGTTCCCCGTCCGGATCGAGCCCCCTAACATTACGTTTTAATTACCTACAATTAACTATGATATATAGATATATATTATCCTGCTTCTAAAAAAAAAAATCACAAATATTTATATTTATTTATTTAATTATTTATTTTTACATTTTCCTAACAAATTTACAAGGATTCCAAAAATTGTATTTCTTTTCGCTGTAGCTATTTAGTATTTTTACATATATATTTTTGTTCTTTTTTTTTTTTTTTTTTTTTTTTTTACAGTTTCCGCAATAAATTTTGCCAGGATTCAAAAAATGTATTTCTTTTTCCTGTAATTATTGTATTTTTGAGATATATCGATTATAGGTGTCGCTCTAACCAAAAATCACCATAATAATATCATATATTATATATATAATATATATATTCATAAATAATTATATATTATACATATAATATAATATATATATATATATATTTATATATACTATATAATCATAATATATAATATTATATATATATATTTATATAATATATATATATATATATAATATATATATAGTAACTATATTATAATATAAGTCCCCAAGCCTCTATAAGCGCACAAATCCTATCTCAAAACTACAACGCTCCGGGAAGTAATAAATTGCTGGAATCCTCGGTCCAATTTTTAGTGTAAAAAAAAAAAAAAAAAAATTATTCTCAAAAAAAAAAACTACAGCTAAATGAAATATATTTTTGGAATCCTGAAAAAATTTAGAATATAAAATGTAATTTAAAAATAAAAAAAATAAAAAAAATTATTGTTAATAATTGTATTATGATTAGAGAGCCTATTTAGGGCAAGTTATTTGTTATTTTAAAAATAGATAGAACTTTCTAGCATTTTCATTTATGTTAACGAAAGATACCCCAAGTATACCGCACCGATGCACGAGTTCGGGTCTATCGGCCTTCCGCGGAACTACGGGTAGGACTAATTTCCCCTCTCCGGGCGGAACCCCCCTCTTTGATATTTGGGTGTCGGGGGGTTCCTCCGCCCCTCCTAAGGAAAGTCCCCCTGTGTATCCCGTCGGCTCGAGCCACAACATTACCGGTACTAACCTTTACAAAATAACATAGATAATATATATATATATGTAGCCACCCCCCCCCAAAACAATAGCCAATTTAATATGTTCTAATTTTTTTTATTTTAACCTTTTACATTTTCTAAACAAAATTTTACAAGGATTTCTAAATAAATGATATTTCAATTGAATCATTTGCTAATTATTTCGAGATTTTTTTTTTTTTTTTTTTTTTTTTTTTTTTTTTTTTTTTCTACGGTAAAATTTGCCAGAATTCCACGCAAATCGTGGTTCCTTATTACCGGGTAGCTGTTTTAGATATTAGTTTTTGAGAATATGGCATTGTGGCGTCCTTCTCAGAGGCTGGCTATATAATAAATAATAAAATAATACATAATAATAAAATATAATAATATCAATAATAATAATCAATATAATCAATAATTAATGATAATTAAATACTAATAATAATATAAAAAATATATAATAATAAAATAATAATTCACAATTAAAATGAAGAAAAAATAATAAGACATAATAACAAATAATAATAATATAATACATAATAAATATATAAATAAATATATTATAATAATCATGAAATAATAAAATAAGTTCATAACTATTGATAAAATTATTTAAATTTAATAATGAATGATTATTAATAATAAATCATTTATTTTAAAACTAAAATAATAATTACCTCTCTAAGTCTAGCCAGGGGTTCCCAAACTATTTTTCTCCGCGCAACCTTGTTCTGTTACTAAAAATATTCCGGCAACCTGTTCTTAAATGATTGAACTACTTCGTCTTAGTCTTAGAAAACAAGAAAACACATGCAAATTTAGTAATTTACATAATGAAGAATGAAACTATCTTTATTGAATTTTTCATAATTAGTATTTAAATATGTGAAGGATTTATCAACTTCACACTTAAATTATTTGACCTTATCCTGAATCTGTTTTTTTTTTTTATGTAAGCATACGTTGAGAATGCAGACTCACATAGATAAGTGGAATTAAAAAGCACAAGTCTTTTTAATGCAATCTTGCCAACAGCATTGTTTTCTGCATACACTTGCGCATCCAGAACTCTTCTTGCCTCCTTCGTGTATTTAACTTTTAACACTTCATCATCAATTGTGAACCCTTGAAAAGATTCATTGTCATCACAGTCACTGTCTTCCAATTCTAATGGTTCTACAGGTAATAGCTCTGTTCTCTCACTCTCGAAAACTTCTTCCAACTCCTCTTTGTCTATCTTTTCTTTTTCATTAGTCATTGCATATTTTACAAATTCTGCAACCGAGGAAAGTTGGAGATGTCTCTGCTCTTAACACACGCTTCAAAAAATAAAAAAATTTGCGCAAACTTTTTATTTTGTTTAATTGTGCTCCTCCCTTTCCTTTAAGAGATATGGTGGTTTCATTTAGTTTTTCGAATATGTCGGAAGGTATCCAAATTTAAGAAGTCAGTCGACATCAGTTAATTTTTGAATAAGATGCTCTGTAATGTGATGAGGCATCGTATTAGTTCAAATATATAATATATATATATTATATTAATATATATATATATATTTATATATATATATATATATACTATATTTATTATATATATCATATACTATACTATAGATATATATACATACTATCAATATATATATTTATAATATATAATAAATTACAAAGAAAGAAGGTTTAAGATAATCTGTTAAAATAAAAAATGTTACAAGATCAAACAGTTTGAAAGGACAAAGTTTTATTACTAATTTTGTAAGTGAAAATCGCTGCTGGATTGACGGGTATTTCTTATGAACCCATATTTCGCTTCATATATTGACTATTGTATTCAAAATATGATTAGGTTATTATAAAGGTATATACATAGCCAATATATAAAAAAGTTGGAAATAATCAATGGAGAAGTAACGTCTAATCTATTACATTCATTCGAAACCAAGACGCAATCTCACGTGACTTACAAACAAATGGCGACGATTAGTGCGATTGCATATAATGGTGTTGCAATTATAAAAACGAATATTACTACTTAAAACTCCAAAATTTTAGTTGAAAATTGAATTGCATATGTTACATATCTTTCACTTAGGGCACCCCACTTTTGGGGACCCTGGTCTAAGTCAATTGAATTATAACGAAATGTTGGGAAGTCTTGTATAATATTTTTGAATAGGAATAATCTTAAATTGTTGAAAAATAGTCATCCGTTCCATTTTCATTTTAAATATTTACTTTTAAGGAAAACAAATTATATTCCATAAAAAATTTTAACTATAATTACAGTTTTCTTCTAAACTAAATAAACAAAAATAAAAGCTTGTTTTGAAAACTTTTGAAAACACAGGAGATACTATTTTATTTACTTATTTTTATAATTCTTTATCCCAGAACTAGCTTGTTAGCTCCTGATGGAAAATGATTGTCCCTGAGCACGTGCTTACGCACGCGCAGGGGCTCGGCTTCGCTCGCCCCGATGTAATCTTGTCTGAATGCCTCATACTAACTTTGTCTGTTTGTCTGATGTTGAATATAATGTTATATTAAATAAGATTTGTAAACAAGCTAAAGTTTTAATATTTATGAATAACAACTTTTTAAAACTAATATAGGAAATCAAAATGTTGGCCTGGACCGAAATGGCGAAAGGTATGTAGTTCAAAAAAGACTGTCTCACATCATTCAACAAATCATACGAATTTGGAAGGTTTTTTTTGCATGTTTAAATTAGATTAGGACCCATATTATTAACTTAAATGAACTGTCAAAAAAATATTATAAATAAAAATACTTATGGTATATATATCATTAATATATATATATATTATATATATATTATATATTTATATATATCATATTATGTATATAATATATAATATATACTATATAATATAATAATATATATATAATATATAATATACATAAGTATATTATATTAGTAATATATATAATATGTATATAATATATACGTTAATACGGTGGCCATACACACCGGCTGTCACCACGTGAGGATCCTAGACACATATTCTCGGAGCAAGCAGTTGAACATTAAAGGTGCGGTCCGTTCGGTCGGTGCGGTGACTGGTGCACTAGCTCTGGTGCGTTAGGAAAACTCCGGTCTACGGCCAGCACCTAATCACTATTAATTATATATATATATTAATATATATACTTATACTATAATATATATATTAATAATATATATATATATATAATAATAATATATATATATATTACTATTATTATCAGTGCGCGAAGCGTTCCACAGTCATCTATTGATCGTACATCTCATCGTTTTCGAGGCCAGCAAATCCTTTTTCAATTTCATTATTATTTAATTTTCCTTAATATATATATATATATATAATAATAATATAATATATATTATATATATAATATATATATATATTATATATTCATATAGATATAACTATATAGATAATAGTATTATAATATATATTATATATATAATATATAATATAATAATACTATATTAAATGCGCTTGAAAAGCGAATCAATTAAAAGAATAATACATTAATTTAATGCCCAGGTAATCTCTAAACATTTTTCGAGCAATGCGAGCACTTTATCAGTCTTATATAATTTCACATCTCTCGCCAATCAAATGCGCAAGAACTACTATAATACTATAAAACCATTACTCATCTCGTGGTGTTGTCGCTGAAGCCCTATTTGATCGAATTTTTTCTCATATTAAAGCATCGGAACTTTAAAATTTCGTTTCAACCTCGCACTTTGAAACATTACATAAATTAATAACAAAAAATCATAAAATCATAATCATGAACTTATAAATTAAAATTACAATATTAAATTACTTTTTTTTTAACAAAAATAAATCAATTAATAGTTCCTTACTTTTCTTAATATAACACTATTATAGAGTTAAAATATTATGAAAAACTAAACACTATATTTCAATATGCAAAAATTAACAGTTCTTTGATAAATATGTTTTTAATGGGAAACTACTTGAAAGGCCCTAAATACTATTATTATATTTTATTATTATTATTATTATATTATTATTATTATATTTTATTTATTATTATCTATATTATCTATTATTATTATTATATATATTATTATTATTATTATTCATATTAATTTTTTATTATTATTATTAATTATTATATTATATTTTACATGATTATTATTATTAATTATTATTAATTATTATTATTATACATGTATATATTAATACTATTATAATA
>JABUQX010035661.1:0-18441 GCA_015478945.1 Trachelipus rathkii | reverse complement strand
AAAATAAAACAAAAATTAAACATAAAAATTGGCTATTTTATTGGGGGGGGGGGTGCTGGACATGGTATATATATATATTATTTTGTAAAGGTATTACACGGTAATTTTAGGGGGCTCGAGCCGAACGGGGAAACACAGGGGGGGACGTTTTTCCATCCCCTTGGGAGGGCGAGAGGAACCCCCGCGACAGCCCAATACCAAGAGCGGGTTTCGGTAGACGCCTCCCGGAGGGGGGATTTAGTCCTACCCCGTAGTTCCCGCCGGAGGCCGAGAGACCGACTCTGCATCGGTGCGGTATACCCTTGGGCTATTCTTTAGTTAAAAAAAAAAAGCAAAATTTAAATAGAAAGCCTATTTATTTTAACGACTAATATAAGGTCTCTAAATAGGCTCTCTAATCATTATTACTAAATTAATTAACAATATTTTTTTATTTTTTATTTATTTCACATTTTTCTATCAAAATTTTACCAGGATTCCAAAAATATATTCCTTTTCGCTGTAGCTATTGTTTTTTTTTCTTGAAGATATAATTTTTTTTTTTTTTTTTACACTAAAATTGGACAGCCATTCAGCAATGTATTCCTTTTTCCCGGTAGGATGTTGTAGTTTTTGAGATATGGATCTATGGCTCTTCTAGAGGCTGACCTTATTATATTATATATATAATTATATATATATTATATATATATATATATATTATATATATATAATATATATATATATATATATATAATATATATATATATATATATATATATAGTATATAATATATATATATATCATATATATAATATATATATATATATATATATATATAGTATATATATATATATATATAGGTGATATTTGGATTTAGAGCGACAACTATCATCGATCCATTACTCTTAAAAACTACAATAGTTACAGAAAAGGGAATACATTGTTGGAATCCCTGGCAACATTTTATTGCGGAAACTGTAAAAAAAAAAAAAAAAAAAAAAAGAAAGAACAAAAATATCTCTAAAAAACGACAATAGCTACAGCGAAAAGGAATACATTTTTGGAATCCTTGTAAAATTTTAGTTAGGAAAATGTAAAAAATAAATAAAATAATAAATAAAATAAATATTGGCTATTTTTTTTTTAGAAGCAGGGAACAAAATATATATCATATTATATATTATTGTAAAGGTATACACGGCAATGTAGGGGGCTGCGTAGCCGACGGGAACACAGGGGGGGACGTTTTTCATACCCCGTAGGGGAGGGGCGGAGAACCCCGCGACACCCAAAACCAAAAAGCGGGGGTTCCGGAGACCTCGGAGGAGGGGAATTAGTCCTACCCCGTAGTTCCGAAGGCGAGAGACCAGAGTACGCTTCTGGTTATGTTGCATTCGCATCAGTCATGCTATACTTCTTATCTCGGTGAGTTATGAGGTGCGTACTTATGAGGTGACACACGCTTAAACAGTATGGGTAGTATAGATAGATTCGGTCGTTCTATAGTACAGGTTAGACACATTATGTATATTATATACCATCACAGTTGATTCGCGTGAGTCCCATCAGTGTGAGAGTGAGCATTATAGAGAGAGTGCGAGAGCACTGTGTGAGTGTGTTGTGTGATATTGTGTGTGAGCATTATACTTTTATTTGCAACGCACATTTAGATGGAGATACAGTGCAGGGGTGGCCATACGTTTGTGGTACCGTTTGGTAGTCTCAGAGTTCTGAGATGACGCTTCATGGTATAGAGTGCATATACTCAATGTGGTGTACGAGATGTCATGTGTTATATCAGTGGGTATGCGAGCTCATGGATTAACTTAGATTGCTTACGACGAAGATACACATAGTTCTGAGCGCTCTTCAGTTGAAGTGATGCTAATT
This sequence comes from Trachelipus rathkii, assembly GCA_015478945.1. Classification (NCBI taxonomy): domain Eukaryota; kingdom Metazoa; phylum Arthropoda; class Malacostraca; order Isopoda; family Trachelipodidae; genus Trachelipus; species Trachelipus rathkii. The sequence continues at coordinate 16,569 of JABUQX010035661.1, read as the reverse complement.
AAGAGTGACGTTTGTGTTCATATTGAGATTACGCGAGTCTTTATCGAAGCGGTGCAGTTTTGAGACGTAAGCGTGCGATAGTGCGGAGGAGATTCGAGAGCTTGAGAGGATTGCTTCGAGACATACGTGTGTGACTACTTCAGATATCATTAGGTGTCTATTATACGATGCGATCGTTCGACGGTGATCGGTGTGGATGTGTTCAGAGTGTGTGCATGCACTACTGCAGTGTATCTACATAATACACATAGGCTATGACACGCATCAGCATGACATGTACGATCGGAGCGTGTGACGCACGATGAAGAGTAGTGCATACGAAAAGACTTATGAGAGACTCGTTCAGTTGGAGTGTTCATATGCATAGGAGTAAGAGCTAACAGCAAATACTCATTGTAGAATAGACGCTATGCGCTTAAAGTACATCTTCTTAATCAGAGGGCTATCTGCGTCAATTATCAACCATAGATATAGGAGTATAATCTATATATAGTATATAATATCTATATAAGAAGAGTCTTGCTTCTATCCGCTCATTTGTACTGGATGCTTTTGTGGCGTTGTTGTAATAGAATGGAACTGAACCGCGTTAGCGCTTCTCGATAGTGTCAGAGGACTGGCTGGATTAGTATAAAACGTTTGAGAGTTTGTTGTATACCATAGCGCACTAGCTGGATATAGTATTATAAATATATATATATGCTATTATTATTATAGTATTTATTATATAATATATACTATATATATATATATATATACAAAGGTGGGCATTAACGCGTAAAGCGTTAATCCGTATAAATTAACTGTTAAATTTTCTCCGAGTTAACTTTTTTTAACGCTTTCGTTAAATTTCGAAAAGAAGTAAACGACTATTAAAGAGTTAAAATTTTGCCCTACATCCGTTAACAGTTAACTTAATTTACGATTTATAAAATAGTTTGTCTTATCAGATTTTAAATTGTCTTAGATTCGATTTCGATAAGAGATAACTTTTTTTTTTTTCAAACGTCCACTAAACGCTCCTCTAAATGGCTCAAAATGTGTTTTATATTTACTCGCTTATTCCTCCAGTTTTGTAATGTTTTTACACAGGGTTTGGAAAAAACCGCGCGAAGTTTTGAGGGCAAATGTCTTACGTGCTGACAGCCACCCCTCGTTCATCTATATTCTCTATGTCTAATACTAGCACTTTCCCTCAGTGTTTGAAGCACGCACATTTCCAACCTATTTCGCGAAAAATAGGAAGCCGCTCTATGCCTTCTAAGTATGCCCTAATAGCTCTGCACTTGTATTTCTATCTAAGATTTTTGAACGCCTTCTCAACATCTCACGATTCTTGACCATCTGGAATCTATTTCCTTCCTCTTCTCCGATCGCTCGTACGCAGCTTTTGGTGTTCAAAGTCTACTGGCGATAAACTTTTCCTATTTAACCCGATTTATGGTTTTGCGCTCTTAGGAACTACGGGGAGTTTTGTGTGGGTGGCGCTTGACATATCCAAGCATTTGACCGGGTATGGCACGCATCATTTTGCTCTCCAAGCTCCCTCCTTTCCCTTCTCTTTGCTTTACTATATTGCTGCTTTCTTTCAGTCGCTAAACTCGCTAATGGTTGAATGGAGTCGACTTCCTTCTTTTCTGTCACCAAAGTGGAGTTCCTCAGGGTTTCGTCTCATTTCCTACTTTATTCACTTTTCATTATGATCTTCTGCACTGCACAGTTCTGAACTCTATCCAAATCACATGCCGCTGACTCGACCCTTCTTCTTCCAAACTCATTTCAATTCTGCTCCATCTTTAACTTCTAGAATTGCCTCTAGTCTTAATCTTTCCCGATTCTATTCTCGCTGCTAGATAGAATTTGGCGGGTGGGGTCCGTTCAACCTGTTGAAATTCAATTGCTTTAAAACCCAATCTATCCTACAAATCTATCCCACTCTATAAATACCTTCTAAACTTTCCTATCTCTTTTAACGGTTCTTTCGTCTTTCGTCTCTCCCGTTGACAATATAAACATCTTGGCTACATAAAAAAATGTCTTGACACCGTCAATCACAACAGTTGCTGGACGGGCTCAAGAAACTGGGGTTCTGTTTTTAGACTGCGAGAACTTTTTTTCCTCTTCTCACGTTACTCCAGCTATACAAGGTCTCATCCGGCCTTGTATGGAGTACTGCTCTCATATCTGGGGCTCTGGTTTCACACCGGTCTTTTGGACAAGGGTCGAGTCAACGGCAAGAAGGCTTATAAACTGTTGTGAATCTACTTTCCAGTTCACTTGAACCTCTATCTTTGCGGCGTGATGTTGGTTGCTTTATCTCTTTTCTATAGGTATCGGAGCGGCAGGTGTTCGAGGGAACTTACCACTAGCGTACCACCACCTTTAAGACGTCCTCGTAGCACAAGGAGGGTGCTGTATCTGCGAACGAGTTTTGTGTAGATATTGGGAACTCCCAGGCTAGTTTGCTGCAGTGTTTCCTTTTTTCTTCCACCAACTGTTCTGTGGAACTCTCTTCCATCTTCTGTGTTTCCTGCTGAATTTAAATCTCCTGCACTTTAAAGCCTGCGTCTATGTTCAGCTGCGTAATTTGCGGCTAGCGAATGAAATTTTGGCGGTGCAACATCGCTCCTTGAATTAGGGCTCTGCCCGTTGAAGTGGTGGTGATATTGTAAATTAAAAAAAAAATTGAAGACGGTTAAAGTTAACGGTTTAACGTTAACTTCCGCTACATTCTTTACCGATAAACGCTTTCATGATTAACGCGTTGAATATTTTTTTGTTAACGAATTAAGAATTAACGAGCGTTAACTTTCTCATTAAAGGTGACACTATTGTATATATATATTAATATATATATAGCATAATATATATATATATATTATAGATATATATATATATATATGATATATCTATATATAAACTCTCACGTTAATTGAGCTGGCGACGTATTATAGGTAGTGTGTAAAGATAATGCAACACGTAGTAATTATGTACTATTGATATAGACGTATACATTATATAATGATAGTTAGTATCATATAGTAACTTACGTACATATATATTAACTCATTATATATGTAGGGTATCTAGGTGAGGAATCATTATTTCTATATATATATATGAAACACTCATATTCATTATATACTATAATTATATATGATACAGGGATGATTATATTATAGAGGGTATATTTTATTAAATATTTATATAATAGTATATATATACCTTAGTGTATAGTGAATCGAGCATATAAAATTAAAATAGAAGGATTGGGAGCGCATTTGCAAATTATTTTTCATGAGAGCTGGCCTACTTTTTTATTCATAATTTGTATTTTTTAAACTATTTACAACTGCAGTATATTTTTTTCAACCTTTGTAATACGATTCTTCTTCGCATAGAATGTTTTCCAAACAATATTTTTATTATCTTCAGTATTTTGGAATCTGTAATCTGGGCTAGCTGTTCAAAACTAATATCGAAGATCCTATAATAAATATGATGTAATAATGCGTTATAGTATATATATTCTATTGATATAATATATATATAGTAGTATACTTAAGTATATATAACTATATATAGTATTATTATATATATATATATATATATATATATATATATATATACCAATATAAAATAGTATATAATAATATATACTATATATAATATATACTATATATATATTAAATATACTATATATATATAGTATTATATATATATATATAATATTATATATATAATAATATATACTATATATATATATATATATATAGTATAGTATATATATATTTTATTTATTTTATTTATTATTATATTAACCTTTATTATTATTATTATTATTATTATTATTATTATTATTATTATTATTATTATTATTATTATTATTATTATTATTATTATTATTATTAATTATTATTTATTTATTTGAGCTTCTATTAATTAATTATTAATTATTATTATTATTTTACATTATGAGTTTTATTAATTAATTATTATTATTATTATTATTATTGATTATTATTATTTAATTTTAAACATTCTAATTAATTCCTGAATTAAAATACTAAAATTTACTGACACAATCTAGACTCTCTCCTTGGGTCAAAATTTGCTGAATAGAGCAAATATTTTGGTGAGTGTTTCCAGGACTCCTGGAAGACAATTCCGGTCCAGCGAATACTGTAATATATAGTATATATATATATTTATATGATAATATATTAAATATATATCTATATATAGATTTATATATATATATACTATATAGTATATATAATATATAATATATATATATATATATATTTATATAGTATATATATATAGTATATAGTATATATATATATATATATATAATTAAGTCGTTTAAGAAACTGTTTTTGAATTGCTAAGTAAATTTTATTGACAGCTTGTTTAATTTGCAATTTGCTATCAATTTAGTTTATTGTAAATGAGGCGTAAATTCTTTTGAGAAATGACCTTCAAGTAACAAAGTAAAACGTAACAGTAACAAGTTAAACAAGTAAAGAATAACAATAAAAAAGTAACGAAAAAAACAGTGATCAATAACCCAGTAATTTAGTTTTCTGTAAGTTCAAATCCTAGGTCAAAATTTAACACATTAAGTTATCTTTTATGGTTATATTAATTTTTTTACCTTTTTTTATTACATACCTCATTTCTGATATTAATTAAAAATATTTAAAACATATTTATAATTTTGGGTTCTTAAATTTAGGAGAATTGTCAATTGACTATACTAATGTGTTGCAAGAGTTACTTATATATAGACATGTAATGATTATTATTGGATTATTATTGTTTATTATATTATTTTATTTTATTGATTATTTATTATTCATTATTAAATTATTATTATTCATTATTATTGATTATTATTATTTTATTATTATTATTTCATCTATTTATTGATTATTATTTTATTATTATTATTATTATTATTATTAATAGCAATAGTTACCTTGGTGAAAAAGATTCCGGTATTGAAGAGGACACATTTTCGTCAGAGATGAGAAATAGTGGTAAGTTCGGATGTCTTTCAACGGCGACTTTATCAAAATTTTCGGTAATTTTAAGAATTTTTCACTAAACATATTCTGTTCCTTACGCACTAAAAAGTTAGTCGTTGCTGAAAACGCTAGACGAAAAAAAAAAAACTTAAAATATATGAGAAATAAGAGATTTCTTTAAAGTAATAAATAGCCTCTCAATTAAGATTAGGTATTCAGAATTCATCTCATTTATGTTAGTATTAATTCGAAATTAGAAGCGTAGAAGATCCTGATTGAGCTTATTTACAGCAATTTTGAATTAAAATTGAGAATAAAAACACTCTGTAAATATTCTTACACTTTGATATTGTTCTCTCAAACTGTTTGTTAACAATGCAATGATGTTTGTTTGCTTCTTTCAATTTATAATTTTTTATCTTTTAAAGATAGGGATGGTTAAAAATACAATCATAATCAATAATTTGTTTTGAATTGTTATTTATTTTAAATTCTTCATTGATAGGATAAATTTAATCTTTAAATTAACTTAAACTCAATTACTAAGGATACTATGGCATTACTATCTTTTGGAATACTTATCAAGCTCTCTTTCACTTACTAATTTATCTGTTACAGTATATTCCAATTTCTATTTCTCTACTATATTCACTTTTTTAATCATGAGAATACTTGTTTAAAGTATTCATGAACTTTTCCATTTAATTTATCATTGTCTTTACATTTTCTCATTTTTCACAGGTCAAATCAAAAAACTTCATAACACTATATATATATATTACTATATATATACACCCTATATATACTAATATTATATATATACTCTATATACTATATATATATATATATATATATATATACTATCTATAATATATAATATATAATATAATATATGTATATACAATATATATATATAATACTACTATTTATATATATATAAATATAAGTGCAAACACTTTAACATACTTAATTCATTTTTAATATTTCCGACTTGACTTCAGATAAAGATGAAAAACTTTGCATTTCACATCATTAGAAAAGTATCCCGTCAAACTAGTCAAGAAGCTAAAGACACACAATTTACATCATTTTAGTGCTTCAATATCTATAGAATATATAAATAATAAAAATAATAATATAATAATAATAATTAATATAATAAATAATAATATAGCTCTAGGGAGGGAAACTGACGGCCAGTCCGCTAATCCGTTACTTTTGCACATCCATTAAATTTGGCAACCATAATCGCTAATTTGAGCTTTTTTGGTACTTTATGTTTACTAATTTAGCATTCTTTTTTTACTATTTGCTTAATTTTTTAACGTTTTGAACGGAAAAGTAACGGAAGCAGACTTTTCGTTAAAATTCTGCCGCCCTAATCCGATTAAATTTGACCTATATTACCCCATCCAATGATTTTCGACCTTGACCTTTTTTGGCCTGACCTTTAGCTACTTTTTTTTTTAGCATTCTTTCCCATAATTTCAAGATCACAATCCCCAAGACTCCGGAGATTTTGGGACTTTTTCCCATGACAGCCTGCACGTCGGAAGCAAAGACTTGATAATTATTGTCTGAGGTTTTGGAAATTCCTCATACACTGTCGATTCTTAAATTCCATTATTTCATTGATTTATTAGTTGATACGTCAAGTTAGGGTTTTTCAAGTACGTGAGCACGAATCTTTAAGTCTGAAGACCGACTTTCAGGTTCTGACCATGAAACCTAAGGATTTCTAGCCCAGAAGGGGGCTGACCCCTCAAAGGCTTTTTGGTCCTAGAAGTTTTAAATGATCGCAGAAGACCTAAACTTGGAGCTGAGCTAAGGAGGACAGAGTCGGAGAAGACGAAGTTGGAGTCTGGTTCGGGATTCGTACGGAGTTCGAGTTGAAAAAAAAGAATAAGCATGAATGCAAAACAGAGGAGAAGAAGAAAGGAAGAAAGAAGAGAGGAATGAGGAAAGAGAAAGGAAGGAAGAATGAGAAAGAGGAGTAGGAGAAGGTTTCAGAGTTGGTATTGGCACCGGTTCCGGTGCGGTGCCTAGTTATTAAACATTCGTTTTAATACAATATCAGTTACTGTTACAATAACTTGCATTCTGTTCCTCTACAATTGTAATATCGTCAATTGACATTGCATCTTGCAAATATACAACCGTCTTCTCTAAACGTTGAAGATGAATTTACTATTTTCAAATCTCATTTTCTTTTTAAAAACGCTAAACATAATTATATTTTTTTTTCCTTAATTCAAAGATTTCATATATTGTTTGATTTTATTATTTAAAACTTCTATTTTACATTTTTGCTTATGGAATTTATTTTTTTTGTAAATTTATTTTTCATTTTAACTTAACTCTGCTTGTTATTTAAATTTATTTGCATTATACTTTGTGTTTAATTTTTTTTTTTTTTTTTTTTTTTTTTTTTTTTTTTTTTTTAATTTCAATATATTTTATTAAGTACCTATTTATATTTGATTACTTATTTTTATATATTTTGAAATAATTTATATTTTTAAATTTATATCTTTAAAATGTAGTTAAATTAACCTTATTTTTTATTACATTTTTCATTCATATATATAACGTAAAAAATTTACGTTTTACTAGCCTAAACAGAAAATCAGTAAATCAAACCACCCACCAACTTCCCCATTCTGTACCTATATTGATCTATTTTATCTATGTTTCAAGCACATTTTCGAGTATAATTTTGGATAAGCATAAAAAATCAATTCTTTATCACTGATCAACGAAATATATGCTAACTTTAACAAAAGTTTCACACTAATTAAAGCAAAAACATCAGCATCCATACTTACACTAAAAAAACTAATGTTGCAAACGACAAGCCTAAAGCACCTTAAACACGGATAAACTTGTAATCATTAACAAAGTTCCACACTAACAAACAGTAAAGTAACTAACACCAGCATACCAAAAACGTAACCTATTCACACTCTTTTCAAACATATCATAACATAATCAATGTTAATGCAACATTTAACATGGTATTATTAACAAAGCTTTATTTACATATACTAAATAACTTGCCTTATGACTAAGAATAAATGACACACACACACACACACAAACCACACACACCACCCACACACACAACACACCAACAACACACACACACATCACACACAAACACAACTATCAGACTCTCTCAACACTAAACATGAAAAATGATTTCATGCTTTAACCATTTGCATAAAGTTATTATTTACATTTTATCTATTCAGAATATTTACATGGAAAAACATTACATCTCCAAATTATAATAAGAAAATATTTATAATATATAATGGAATAATTAAGGTACCCTTGTAACCTATGATGCAGATGGCGACATGCAATTTTTTAATAAAGAATCGCTACTATCGGAGTGTGCTGCACCATTTTAAAACCATCAAACTGAAATACTAACACCTCCCATATTCCAGGTGAAAAATTTATATTAGGCACACTGTAAACACAACCCCTCCTCCTTGTTACTCCTGATAGTATAATTCAGCATGAGGATTCTGTGGAACTCGTCTATTCTGGCAGCTTTTTATGAGGATAGTCATCGTCTCGAACATATCTTTTATCAACATTATCCAAATTATTTCATTCATTATGCCTTCACTTTACATCTTGGTTTTTGATATTGCATTGTACCAATTACTCTCGTAGCATATTACTATTTTCGCGACAACGATATACGTTACTTTAACCTTTTTCAAAATTAAAGTATCCTTTGTATCTTTAGATTTCAAGACCTTTGCTTTTTACAATATATTTTATTATTCCTTCTGACAAGTTCTTATTCCAACACATAAGAATTTAGGTCAGTACACACAAAGGAATCGGCGTATGCCTCAGAACCATATTGCTATTTCATCTGTTAGTTCACCTAAAAGTTCTGTTTCAATAAATTCATCGTTTTCTCCACGAAAAAAATACAAGAGTCTGTATGCCAGATACAATAGCCTTTGGATATTGACTTTGTTAAGAGCTCGTATAAATTTTATACTCATATCAGTCGTAAACAAAGCAAGAATATTTGTTAGCAGTTGACATGCGTTCCTAGTGCATTTACACAACCTGTTCACAACCATATTTAAGCCTATTGAATAACGCTAAGTACTCTGTACACATTGATTGATTAGTTCCCATACGTGTTTATCACTAGTACATACTCTATCATTCATCCTTTGTAGGCGTATTCTGGCAAATTTCCCCAAAGAGAATTGAGACATATTTTGCAATGAACGCCATCCCAGGATTTTTCTTGATATTGTTATTATCAAGTTCGACACCTTCCTTTTGTTTTTGAAAAAGACGGACAAACTCTTTAAGTTTTCCTCTAAAATAGGATCGTCTTCGTGAAATATATTGTGCGTCTGAAGCCTCTTTCTTTATTTTAAGAAGTGTTACAACCTATCCTTCAATTAAAAACTCCTCTCATTTTAACGACCAAAACTTAAATATTTTTTATTTCGTATCCCATCTCTAATGCTAACAGAATTTCAGGTGTTGTGTATACACCTTTAATAGCACGTTCATTCTTATCATGATTGCATTTCGCACAATTTTCTTCAAGAACATTTCTACACAGGTGGAATATTAATTATTTTTTGGCTCGTTTTAGCGATAAGACAGGGATGCTATTAAGTTCTTGAGAGGCAAGAATCTTAAGTAAGCTGCACCACAAATATTTCATTTGATACCATTCTATAATGATTCAATGTCTGACCTTTATCACCTTATTAGGTTTTTCAGGCGGGGCACAAGGGAATATTCATTCCGTTTTAACATAGGGCGGTTAAAGCGATGATATAGATCTAACATACATGATTTCTGTCCTTTAGTTCGATGTGCAGTATAATGTAACACAAATGTTCAGTGCGGCCTGCACAACAAGAATTGTCTATTATGAGATCTGTTTGTTACAACATCATGCTAAGACGGTCAATTAATCAGCTAATGCCTTATGTTTTCATCGGTTGCATCAGGATCTTGAATGAATTGGTTCTTTTGTACCTTCCATTCACATTCCCACACACACGCGTACTACATTAAACACCGGCTCTCTTTATAACCTATCTTCTTGTTTCATGGTGAGATGGTAACGGTCAACAGCCAATTTTACGTATGTAGCACCCTTTTCCTTTATTGGCTCCCATTCTACTGTCCACCTCGCCCATCCGCACCAACCACTCCCGTCGCTATAGGAAGCAGTTCTCCACTCATTTACCGTAACCAACATCCCCACATCCAGCCGATCAAAATCCATTTGTTTAATTTATACACCCTTTCTCTCCTCTACCCGTTCGCAGCTTTACCCTTACTGCTCCTATAATTGTTCAATTTCTCCTCGTATCACATCAAGCCATCGCAACTTGCCTATCATAGGAAAACGCTTTAAGGTACCTCTCGCTCGACTAGCAATATTGATTTTTCTTCATCACGCCATCAAAAACACTTATCTCATATTAAACGGTTAAACAGCATAAGAATTGCAAACATTTTTGTAATATCTAGACAATCTCACCTACTCCAATATTCTTTTAATGAAACACCTCTTACAACTTCTCAACACATTTTTAGTATATATACATCTTGTCACAAGATTCACATTCTTCATAACATATGTATTCTTTACCTATACTTATTTAGTACTCTCTTTTAATTCAATTCATTGTCTTTCATTTTTTGACATTTATCTACTTCGAAGAATTTCTTATGAATAGGCCCTTTATAATTCAATGTATACTCATTTAAAAAATGTTATAGGCCGAAAGAAACCTTTGAATTGTTTTTCACTACACCCATGCATTTAGGCAAGCTTTTCATGATGCACATGTTGAAAAGCAATGTATCCTGTAAACATATATGTCATTCGACCATTTGAAATTATGTTTATTGCTCTTTTTATGACTCTTGCCTGATAGAATCTTGAACTTGTTTGTCAGAATGATGCATATTACGAACTCTGATATCAAATTTATCCCTTACGTGCAGCAACAATCAATTTTGACTCATGATTTTCCTTGAAAACCTCAGAAGTCCTATAAAGTGATTTACAGGCGTTTTTCAAGTCTCTAATTTAATATTTCTTGTGTCTTAAATATTTTGAAATGGTTGATATTGTGTATTCTGGTTTTTAATATTTTTTTTTTATCTTTGTGATTTAATGTGTATAAATTTATTATATTGGTTTGGTTATGTACTGGAAGCTGTTCAATGCCAAACTCATCTGTCAATGAGTCACAGTAAGTGTAATATTGCAATGTTTTTTTCATATTGTGAAAATATATAAAATAATTATATATTTGTATATAGAATCTATATATCAATATATTATTAATATTTTCTTTACTTATTTTTTAAATATAAAATTAAATAACAGCAAAATAACCAAAATGTTAAGGTTATTTATTCCAATGATGGAATGACATCTATAAAAATTTAGATTCACTATTGGAAAAGGTAAATAGTGAAAATTATATTTGTAACAATAATTTTTATAATTTTTTAGACACTGTCTACACCATTGTTCACAGTCTAATTTTGATGCATATGATTAATTATGTTGAAAAAGTTAACAATATGTGCAAAAGATACCATTCATATATGCATTCTTTTTCTTAGTATTCTCAAAACATAACTTTAACTAATCTTCTGTTATAGATAAATAAATTTTTACTCCTCGTGCTAAATGTAAAAGGTCATTTCTGTCTGTTAGAATGGATATATATATAAAGTATTTTACTCCATTATCATCAGGACCAAATACAAACTATACGAATTTCGATATTCTCGATTTTTTCAAAATCAGTTACTATGAAAGAATATCTGTATATTCCATACCACATTTTTTTAGCTAATGCAACAAAATCATTTCAATGTGTACGAATGAATATTTTGGCTTCCTTATACATCTCTCGTTATTTCCTAAACGCACAACATGCTTTGAAAGCACTAACCTACAGCACCTTCTCTAGATGAACTTTACTAATGTAACGATGTTTTGAACTAAGATTTTGTTGCTCGAATGCATCGTTTACAGTCATACGCCTTTAGCCTTTAGTATCATAACACGTACTACTACTTATGAATTGGTAAAGGATGCTTGTCACCGAAGTGAATGACCCTTCCTAAACGGTCTTCATCCTCCTTACCCCAATATGTCCATAGTTCCCCTGTAACTGATGTTTACATAGATTCCGGTCAGGTGACTTATTCATCGCCAAAGTGAATTTGATACCCACCCTCATTACGTAACTTCGTAATCCAAGTCTTGTAATACAGCATCAACGACTTCACTAACGACCATTTCAACGATGCTTCAAGATCTCTTGATCAGAAAAGTTTTCATCAATAACCTTCACTTCGTATGTATGACGTTCCATTGTCTTTTTAATGCATATTCTCTACCGAGATCATGCGTTATGTCTTTATATGTCTTTCTCTTCTTAATTGAGAGGGTTCATTCTCGAATGTTAGCTGGAATAAATATCAATTATTATTATTTATGAGATATATGTAACAATTAAAATCAGATTTTCAAAAATAGACATATACAATAATATTATTAGTTAAAACATATTATTTCTCATTCCATATATTAATTATTTAGCTTACACAGCAGAATAACACAACATTGCATTTTAAAACGGTTGTTCTTAACGATACGATAACCTTTTTACTCAAACTATGACGTATATCAACACGTTTCTGGAAAAGAATAATTTTTTTTTTTTTTTATTTTAGACATATTGTATAACAATCATTTTCCCACTATTTAATTGATAATGTACTTTAATTACTTACGTGTCATTATCTAGCTTGATTAAGATGTGTCACAAATATTATTTTTAATAGTAATAATATTATATATATATATATATATATAATAATATATAATTATCTATATTAATATATCTATACTATTCGTATATATATATAATATATATATATATATATATAGAATATATATATATAAGTATATATTATAATATAATAAATATTAAACATAAAAATAAAAAAATTACCTAGCTGAATGAGTATTGATTTGAAAAAATCCTCATGTTTAGTCTAATAAAAAACTCGATGATGATACATAACAGGATCCAACGAATGTACTTAAAGGTTTGATCCGTAATAACTCTTGATTAAATGATCTATCCGAGCTAGCTCGCTAGATTCTATATATAACACAGCTCCCAAGTCTATACAGAGTTGCAAATTCACCTCTGTATGATACGCAGTGGCCAGATTTACCACTTTGTTTAATAAATATAATAAGTATTGCATCACTTTATGTAAATGGTTAAAGCATAAAATCATTTTCATGTTTCATGGTGAATTTTTGAAAAAGGGGTACGAGCCTATAAACATAATAATAATAATAATAAATAAATAAATAATATATAAAATAATAATAATAATAATAATAATAAAATAATAATAATAATAATAATAATAATAATAATAATTAATAATAATAATAATAAACTACTGTTTAAGATTAAAAACAATGTTAAGTAAAGGCAAAAAGGACAAGTAACAAATCTATTTTACACCTCTCATGTGTCAAAAGTATTGAAACAAAGTAATAAATCTTATTTACCCCTTCCATTGTGTCAAAAGATCATTAAGATTAATTGAGTAATTCCTCGAATTTCTTGGCTGACGTGAACTCGCCATAGCAAATTACAAAATTCTCTGAATTGGTACCATGAGCGTACAAATTGTTAATAGTTTAGTTGGTAGAGAGCAAATTACCTACCAATGCTTTAGTTGTGGACCTGCAGACAAATATCGCAACCGTTATTGGTGTGTGAGATCTATGTGAAATAATAAAATAATATAATAATAATAATAATTAATAATAAATAATAAATAATATATAATAATAATAAATAATAATAATAATAATAATAATAAATAATAAGTTGTTGTTTTAAATGTGTTAGGTTTGTTGTTTGCTTTGTGTCTGTTGTTGTTATGTATTTGTTGAAATGATGCGTTTGTTGTTGTTGTTTATGTTTTTTGTTGTTGTTGTTGTGTTAATATATCACACGTTCAAGCTTAATGAAAAACTATTACACAATCACTTTTTCAAAAACATGATCTCTAAAATATTAAATGTTTAAATTTTAGCCTTAATTGCTCCCTAGAAGGTTTTAAATAATCGATATATCATTTTATTAAGATGGAATGCATCGATCTTATCGATGTTTCTTACCCTATATTTGATTGTTCTTAGAATCGTCTTCTACCTGCTCTGAGTTGACTGAAAATATCAAATCGAAGAAATAATAATAACATTATTCGATAATCGCCTTAGTCTAAAGGCTATATTGGAGGAACTGAATCTGGACTAATAATAAATAAAAAAAAAAAAAAAAAAAAAAAAAAATAAAAAAAAATAACATAAAAATAAAAAAATATAATAAAATAAATAAAAAATAAAAAATAAAAAATAATGTAAAAAAAAACTATTAAAAAAAAATAAATAATATACATATAAAAAAAATAAAAAATAAATAAATAAAAATAAGAATAATTTAATAAAATAAATACTTAAATCAATAAACAAAAACAAAAATATTAATAATAATAAAACAAAAAATAATAAATATAATAACTATTTTTTTTTATTTTTATTTATTAATTATATTTTTATTTTTATATTTCACCATTACAGGATATCCAGGAAAATACAAAAAAACTTTCACAAATTAAAACAAATTCTAGGAAATCCTTACGAGAATTCCAAGGAATATTCACAGATTCAAAGATAACACATAACACAAAAATAAAATAGACTCTTTAACTACGATAGAATAAATAAATAACGAAATGAATAAATTTATATATATTTCATCTTAACATTAAAATAATATATTCAGTCAAACCCAGAGCACGATAGAAAAAACCGATTCTATTAAACATACAAAAATAAGAGTAAAAAAATACGAAAAATACAAATTAGAAAACAAAACACTGAAAATAGAATACTAATCGAATTATTTAAAACCTTCTAGAGCAAAAAGGCTAAAAAATAACAATTAATATTTTAGAGATATAGCTCTTGAAAAAGTATTGATATAATTTTCAAATTTAAACATTATTATTTATGTGAAATATTACAGCAACAACAACACACAACAACAACAACAAACAAACAACGCAGCATAATCAAACAACAAACACATCCACAACAAACAACAACAACAACAGACAAGACAGCAAACCTAACATTTCAACAACAACAAACATCAATTTTATTAATTATATAATTATTAATTATTTAATTATTTCTATTCATTACTTAAATTATTATTTATTATTAATTAGTTAATTATTTATATATTAATTATTATATTTCACAATAGACTCTACAGACACCAATACGGTAACGAAATCGTTCCTCTGCAGCTCCACAACTAATCAGCATTGTTAAGGTAATTGCACTACTCTCACCATTCACCACCATAAAACATCTAACACCCAATCTTTACGTACGCCCAAGCGGTCAACCAACCAGAGAATGTATTTGCCTATGCCGTCAAACGTCACCCAAATAAATTCGAGGACATGACTCACATTCAATTCTTATATCTATCAATTGACACATGAAAGAAGAGGTAAATAATTTATTACTTTATATCTCATAACTTCTTGAACAATGAAGAAGAAGCTAAACTAAGAATCCTTATACTTGTTCCACCTATTTGCCCTTCACTTAACATATGTTTTATCTTAAACAGTAGTTATTTATTATCTAGATTTTATCTATTATTATTATTTTTATTATTATTCTTTATCTTCCTTAATTATTACTATATTCATTCTTAAAGCCTGCTTCTTCTCATACATCAAACCTATTTATTATAATTATTCAAGCTCACGTACCCCTTTATCAAAAATAATCAATGCAAAAAACTTGAACAATGACTCTTCGAACGCAATATATCCACACTTGCATAAAGTGATAGCAAATACCACTTACCTCTATATTTACTTAACACAAACATTAGGTAAATCTAGGCAACTGAACGCTATTCATTACACGAGAGTGACATTGGCAAACTCTGCTAATATATTAGGAGCTTGTTAGTACGTTAATTAAAATCGAGCGACGCTACTACTATAAGCATCTCATTAATCAAGCACTCTTACGTCAACACCTATAAGACACATTCGTTGGATCCTGTCTGTATCATCATCGCACATTTTAATAACTACACATGATGAATTTTTCCACAAATCATACTCACTCAGCTAGGTAAACTTTTAATCTTAATAACTCTTATTTACATACTCTACCCTAATAATATAACATAATATATAATACTATATCATTATATTATATTTATAATTCATAAACTATACTATATTACAAGGTGTTGAGACTGGTAGTTACTAGTTACGTATATATAATATATATATATATATATATATTAAATATACCTAATATATAATAATAAATATATATTATATTCTTCATATTAACAATAAATTTGTACACATCTAA
>JABUQX010035660.1:37500-59321 GCA_015478945.1 Trachelipus rathkii | reverse complement strand
TATCGGCATATATGTAGTATTATTATTTACTTCATTAATATTATTACTTATGTAAATATATTTCACCTAATTACTATGTACTATACTATTATTATTATTATTAGTATATGATTATTTATTGATGTATCTAATTCATTCATATTCTTATTTAGCTTACTTTTAAAATCTATTCATATTATTATTATAATCATTATCTATTAATCATTATTATTATTTATTTATCTATTATCAATTATTATATTAATTATTATTATTATTATATTTAGATTATATATTTATTAACATTCATATATTCATATAAATATATTATTATAATTATTGTAGATTATTATATATTTATATCTTATTATTATTATTATTATTTCAATATCATTATATTATTATTATTATTATTATATTATTATTTCATATATTGATTATTATTATTATCTAATTATCTATTATTATATGTTTATTATTATTATTATTATTATATATACTTTACATTTACCTATTACATATATTCGTACTAACTTATATAACACACACACACAACTCACCCTCACATCTCGCTCTCTCCTCCACGGCTCATATGTATTATTATTATATATGTATTCATTATTACTATTATTATTATTATCTCATTATTATTATTATTAATATTGTATTATTATTATTACTATTACAGTTACTACTACAATTTATATTCACTTATTATTATTATTATTATTATCTATCAATAATATATTATATTAGTATTATTAGATTATTATTATTACTTATTTATTATTATTATTATTATATATTATTTATTATTATTGATCATTATCATTATCATTATCATTATTATTATTATTATTATTATTATTATTATTATTATTATTATTATTATTATTATTATTATTATTATTATTATTATTATTATTATTAGTTAACATGAATCGAAAAAAAACTACGTTACTTTTGTTTTACAAATATATCCACTTAAAGTAACGTGTCTATTAGCTCAGTCGGTACAACGTTTTGCTCGCATTTTTTATACGCCGGGATCGAACCATTGTCGGTCGAGAAGCAAAACCAAGTTTGTGATGTGTGGGCTAATCAACTAAACAGTCAAAATCACTTGATAACTTAAACTTATGTAATGATAAACAAAAGATTGTTGATTATGACAAAGGGTCCCTTGCTCATTCTAGCAGTAAACGAATCAACCAACCAACCAACCAACCAACCAACCAACCAACCAACCAACCAACCAACCAACCAACCAACCAACCAACCAACCAACCAATAACCTAACACCAACCAACCAACCAACCAACCAACCAACCAACCTTCTAATCAACCTTCTAACCAACCAACCAACCAATACAATAACAACAACAAGCCAACCAACCAACCAACCAAACGAACCAACCAACCAACCATAACTAAGTCATCACCAACCCAAACAAACCAACCAACACTATGATCTATACACCAGATCCAATGAACCGAACCTACCCTCACCACTCCCAAAATCCCCACCTAACGCAACTAACCAAACCGGAATACAACTGTCTATATCACAAACAAGACCACAAACCAGTAAATAACCGAAATCAAAGAGAACCAAAAGACCAACCAACCAACCAACCAACCACAACAAAGCCAAACCAAACCATTAACTCATGCGTTGTTGTGTCGTAGTCTCGCACTACCAACACCAGATGTACAACTAACCAAGATCCATTACCAAGCAATACCAGAGTCAAAGAACCACCGACCAACCAACCAAATTCAACTAACAACCAACCCACCTAACCGACACCCCAAACCAATCAAAGAACCAACCGAGACCAACGCAAAACCAAACCATACAATACTAACCAATCCTACTTAACCACGAAGCCATCTACCACCAAGACAAACCAATTCAAACAGAACCACAACCAAACCACACCAACCAGAACAACCGACACTAACCAACTAGAACAACCAACCAAAAACCACACCAACCAGACCAACCAAACCAACCCAAACCAACCAACCAACAACCGTCAGTCCACGCAACCATCTAAAAGTGTACATGAAGCAAACCTTATATTTTACCAAGAACCAACCCAACCAACTAATCATTACCATTAACCCAAACCAACAACCAACCCAACCAACCAACCAACCAACAACCAAATAAAAGCTGCACCACCATCTAACTGCTCACAACTGAACTACCAAACCACAACTCAACCATAACCAATCATACCAACAACCTAATCCACACACCAACCAACCAATCAACTAACCAACTAACAAACCAATCAAAGAGCCAACCATCCAACCAACCAACCAACCAACCAATCAACTAACCAACCAACCAACCAACCAACCAACAAACCAATCAAAGAACCAACCAACCAACCAACCAACCAACCAACCACATCAAACAAACCAAATCAAAGAACCAACCAACCAACGCAAATCCAACCAACCAACCAACCAACCAACCAACCAACCAACCAACCAACCAACCAACCAAACCACCAATTAGCTAATTTCCATGCAGCTATTTTCCTGTGCAGGTGCACTAGTCTTGTACTGGTGGATTAGAATTACAGATTTCCCCCTCCTTAAAGAGAGTTATGTTCGTGGATGGTGATAACTTCTATAAAAGATATTTAAAAAAAACTTATTGTAGGTCTATTAAGGTTTGATAAGAATGCTTTGTGTATGGTTGTTGTGTTACCTTATATTAATTAGTATGGTTGTTGTGTTATCATATTAATTAGAAATAATAATGATAAAAACAATATGCTAACTTATATTACAACAATCACCAGCCGTCAGCCTCTAATAAAGTCAAGAAAGCACTTTTTTTGTATGTTTGTTAGATAATACTAATGCTACCCAAAAACAACGCCACATTAAAACAAAAACAAAAAAATGACAACAACAATGCACACTATATAATACTATATAATATATACTATATAATACTCATAACTCAAATCGTACGCCTAGCACGCCTATTTTTACACCTTCACCAGTAACTTCACACAAACAAACTCTCTACACTTTTACGAGTAATTTTACACACCTACACATTCTTTATACTTTGGTCAGTAACTTTACGCACATACATTCTCTTCACTTTCATCATTATTTTGGCACATGCATACATTATCTACGCCTTCACAGTAACTTCATCCACCAATACATTCTCTACATTTTGCCATTAACTTCTCACACGCACATTCTCTAAGCTTTCATTAGTAATTTCAAACGACCACACATTCTCTACAATTTTAATTGTAACTTCAGAGGCACATACATTCTTTACACTTTCACCAGTAACTTCACACCAACATGCTCTCTACACTTTCACTAGCAATTTCTTATGCCCTCTCATTCTCTACACTTTCACTAGCAACTTTACACTCCATTTTATTCTCAACACTTTCAAAAATAACCCCTCACACCAACATATTATCTACACTTTTTCTAGAAATTGGCATACTCACACATTCTGCACAATTTCATCAGTACCTTGGCACGCTTCCACATTCTCTACACATTTCAAATTTACTTCCCACGTTAATGAATTCTTTACACTTTCCACAGGAACTTCTCATACCAACACATTCTCTTTCATTTCTAATTTCATATAACATAGATGGTTATATATACTTTCATCAATGATTTTAAACATCCACTATTATTTTCACACATCCTTACATTCTCTACACCATAACCAGTTATTTCACATACCCACACATTCTCTACAATTTACTAGTTACTTCACATACACATTCTCTACACTTTCACTAGTAACTTCACACACATTCTTTGTAATTTCTACTATAAATACAAACATCAGCACGCTCTTTGCACTTTTAACCGTAATTTCTTACACCAACACATCCTCTACAATTTACTAGTTACTTCACACACATTCTTTACATTTCACCAGTAACTTCACACACATATTCCTTATAATTTCAACTGTAAATGCACAAACCAACACGCTCTTTAAACTTTCAATCGTAATTTCTTACACCCACACATTCTCTACACTTTCCTTAATAAATTCATCCAGACACAGACATTTTATTCACTGTAATCAGGCATTTCAAACATCAACATATTCTCTACACCTTCACCAGTAATTTCACACTCCCACACATTCCTTAAATTTTGAACAGCAACTTCACAGACACACACTCCATGCACTTTGACCAGCAACTTCACACAATCATTCCCAACACCATCACCTATAACTTCATACACCCATACATTCACTACTTATTCACCAGTAACTAAATCTAAATTTATTTAATTTAATTTAAGGGTGTATTACAAGATATTATTACATTGTTACATTGCTACATTGTTACAATTGTTACATTACTACATTGCTACAATTGTTACAAATATTGTTACATCTTTACAATTGTTACATTGTTACATTGAAACAACAGTCACATTGTTATAATTGTTGCATCTGTTACATTGTTGTAATTGTTACATTGTTACATTGAGTTACAAGACATCTTTTAAATCCTTTTATACTAACACAAAACAAAAGAATACAATAATAAAAAATAAAATTCGTTAATGTGAATAAACGAAAATTTATTTTTATTTTCTTTTAAAGCTTTTATCGTAAAATGTCTGTAGAACAATTTTATCTGGAGATTTTTCCGAATACTTTTATCTGGAGATTTTTCTGAAGATATTTTTTTAAAACTTTATCTTGCATATATAAAAACCATTTACTCCTTTTATCTTTGATATATATATATATATATATATATATAGATAAAATAACTCCTTGAGTGAATCTTCACTTACCAGGATTAGATCCCGGGTCCTCACGAATGGTATGCCGAGCGTGTTACCACTCAACCACGACAAGCTAAAAAGATACGCGAACTTAAACCTATGAAAGAGTGCTCTATTCAATAGGAATAAGGACCGCCTATGTCAGGACAGATACCTCAGCCACGCATCTCCGCTTGCACTCGGGTCAAAGGTAACACAGGACCCATGTAAGGAGACCACTCTTCAGATCTTAATTTAATTTTTTATAGATGTAAATAAGCATTTAAACCGCAGTTCAATTTGTATAGATAAAATAACTCCTTGAGTGAATCTTCACTTTACCAGGATTAGATCCCGGCGTCCTCACGAATGGTATGCCGAGCGTGTTACCACTCAACCACGACAAGCTAAAAAGATACGCGACTTAAACCTATGAAAGAGTGCTCTATTCAATAGGAATAAGGACCGCCTATGTCAGGACAGATACCTCAGCCACGCATCTCCGCTTGCACTCGGGCAAAGGGTATAACACAGGACCCCACTGTAAGGAGAATCCACTCTAGATCGGGTAGTATTAATTGTTATAGATGTAAATACTCGCCAATTAAACGCGCAGTGTCAATTTGTATAGGATAAAATAAACTCCTTGAGTGAATCTTCACTTGACCAGGATTAGATCCCGGGTCCTCGACGAATGGTTATGCCGAATGTTACACTCAACCACGAACAAGCTGTAAATAAGATAACGCTGACTTAAACCTGATGAAAGAGTGCTCTAGTCCAATAGGGAATAAGGACCGCCTATGTCAGGACAGATACCTCAGCCACGGCAGTCTTCCGCTTGGCACTCGGGTCAAGTTAACACAGCGACCCATGTAAAGGGAGAACCACTCTAGATCGGCTAGTATAATTTGTATAGATGTAAATATGCAATTAAACCGCGTCATTAATGTTATAGACTAAGAATATAACTTGCCTGAGTGAATTCTTCACTACCAGGACTTTGAAGCATCCCGGGATCCTCACGTATGGCATACTGCGAGCGTGTAACAAACTTCAAATCACAGACAAGCTAAAAAAAAGATGTTACGCGACTTAAACCTATGAAAACTGTGTTACCTTTGACCCGAACGTGCAAGCGGAGATGCGTGGCTGAGTGATCTGCTTCCTGACAGGAGGCGGTCCTTAATTCTACTTGAAATAGAGCACTCTTTTCATAGGTTTAAGTCGCGTAGTCTTTTTAGCTTGTCCCGATGTTTGAGTCTCGCTGGGTAACACGGCTTCGGCATACCGATTCGTAGAACCCGGAGATCTATATGCCTTGGTAGTGGAAGATCACTTCAAGGAGTTATTTTATCTATACAAATTGAACTGCGGTTTAATTGCAGTATTATACATCTATACAAATTATACTCCGATCTAGAGGGTTCTCCTTACATGGGTCCTGTGTTACCTATTTGACACCAGATGTGTGCAAGGACGGAGATGCGTGGCTGACGGTACTCTTCCTGACATAGTCCGGTCCTTATTCCTTAAATTAGAATTAGCAGCTCTCTTTCATAGGTTTAAGTCGCGTATACTTTTTAGCTGTCGTGTGAGTGGGATAAACACGCTCGGACATTACCATTCCGTGGACCCGGGATCTAATCCTTGGTACAGTGAAGATATCACTCAAAAGGAGTTAGTTTTATCTTATACAAGATTGAACTGCGGTTTTTAATCTCAGTATTTTACATCGTATACAAATGTATACTCCATCTAGAGTGTCTCACTTACATGGTCCTGTTTACCTTTGATCCCGAGTGCAAGCGGAAGATGCGTGGCTGAGGTATCTGTCCTGGACATTAGGCGGTACCGTAGTGATTCCTTATTGAAATAGAGCACTGCTTTCATAGGTTAAGTCGCTGTATCTTTTTAGCTGTGGTCGTGTTGGATTGGTAACACGCTTCGGTCATACCATTGCGTGAGGGACCCGGGATCTAATCCATGAGGAGTAAGTGAAGAGTCAACTCTAAGGAGTATTTGGTCATCTATACAAATTGAAGCTGGCAGGATTTCACGGTTTAAGTTGCAGTATTATCATCTATACAAAATACTATACTCCGATCTAGGAGTGGGTCTCCTTACATGGGTCCTTGTGTTTACCTTTGACCAGGTAGTGCAAGCAGTGGCATGCCGTGGCTTGAGAGGTCATCTGTCCTCACATAGGCAACGTCCTTATCCACGCACTACAAAGTCGCATTCTACGAACAAGAGTGACATAACTTCCATTGATAGAGCACTCTATTCAATAGGTTTACAGTCGCAGATATCTTTTTAGACTTGTTCCAGGTGGATTGAAGTGGGTAACACGATCGGAATACAATTCCGTGAGGACCCGGAGGAATCTCCAATCCCTGGTAACGTGAAGATTCCACTCAACGGAGTTATTTTTATCTATTACCATCAATTGAACTGCGGGTTTAATTGCAGAGTTTACTGATCTATAGTTATATATATAATATATATAGGTAATATATATATAAATATAATAGGAGTATAATAGGATTAATAGAGCGCTATCATATATTATTATATAATATAGTATAAAATGGTATATAGAATATACTAATATAATAATTTAATTAATATATATATAAACTTATATAGCTATATAATATACTATATATTAAATATAATAGGATAATATGGGTATATATACTATATAATTATAATATGATATATACTAATATATATAAATACTTTATTATAACATATATATATATAAATATTATAGTATTCTGAACGTAATACATATTATTATATATAAATATATTATATATATATATATATATATTATAAAATATAATATAATATGAGTATATAATATATATAGTATATAGTAGTGGATTATATAACATATATAATTATATATAAAACAATATATATATATCATATATACTATATACGTAATATATTATATAATAGTTAATAGTAATATATAGAATATTATAATATAATATACATAATTATATATAACGTAAAGATATATATATAAATAGTAGAAGTATATAAATTATAGATAATAATATATATATAGGTATATATAGTATATATACTAAGCTATAAATATATATAATAAATAACTATACAATAATCAAATCAATATATAAAAGTATAATAATGACCTAAATATTTTCATATAATATGAATAGGGTAGATATATATAATATATATATATAAGTAGGTCATATATATACATATATATATACTAGAATATCAAAGTATATAATAAATGCTAGATAGCAGTATATATAGTGATATCTTATTATCCATATCATATGTTATGTTAAAGGAGGAGTATCTATTTATATATCGACCGCAATAATTATACTAATAAGTAGGTTATGTAAACATTATTATATATAAATTAAATAACTAATAGATATGATTAACTATACTGATAATATATGAGTCAGAGGTCAACGAGCCCTACGGGACATAGTATCATTATGCGAAGTCATAAAGACGTCGGTGATCTATGTTACATCATTACATACAACCTCAGACCTTAACATATTAGGAACCTCACATGACATTACCTAGTACTATATACAGTATGACTGGCTACATATATATAACTGATATATATACACTTATAATAGGAGTTATAATAACATACTAATATATCATATTATATAATATATATAATATTAAATACTTACAGTTATATATATTGATAGTATATAGTAGTTAATAGGTCTTATAAACAGATAATAATATATATATAATCTATAGGCACTTATATATTAGGCCATGTATACATAGAAGCTGATATTGAATGTATAATATAATATATACTACTACATAACTATATTAATGTATTATATTGCCTCTCGCACGGCGATAGGTACAATCTACGCTGCTTGGCTTTAAAATAGTATACTGTATCGTATATATATAATATGAATACTACATAGATATAATTATATATATAAGTAAAGTTAGAGGAGCTCTTTTTATCATTACTGTCATGTTTTAAATATATAATATCAATATATAATCCCTTTTGTCACTAAATATATATAAATAGATAAATATGTAATGTATTATAATATAATATAATCATAATATAATTACGATCCTATACCGTACTACTAAAACACATCCATCTCTCTTTCATGAATCAAGTGTGTATTCATTCAATCTATGTCTTTCGAAACCCTCTAATTATACACCTATTACTATTAATAGAGTACTTACATATTTACTATATCGGAAATTGAGACTACCATACCGGTACCTATAATGTCTCACTGCATATGATATACACCTTCTTATACATCACCTATATTACTGTTATAAATATCCTATATTACTTTATCTAATGGATAAGTTAATGACTGATGTTGAATCTGTGTTACTACATATCCTTATGCATAATAACCATCTCATCTGATATACTATAAGCTAGATATAGCTATATATATATTATGATCAATACATAGCTACTATATATAATATATATATTATATATATATACTCAATAATAGTTTATGAGATATTATATGTAATACGCGTATAGATAGGCTTAATAAGTTATATATAATAATATATAATATAGCAAAACGGTAATCATATATGTAATATACGGAGTAAATACATATACTGGTATATATATTATATACGTATATATATATTTAGTATAGTTATCATATATATATAGATCTAATCGCCCGACTTCTGCTCGCCCAGGATCCTTGGGGTCTAAGTGCGCAACGTAATGTGGCACCGTGATAACAGAAGGAGTCGAGCGGATAGCAGAAATTGTATGACGCAAGTCGAGATAGAAATCCCAGGCGCTTACTACCCCCCTTTAAACCCTCTAGTGAGCATAGTTCGTCGCTAAGTCAGAAAACCACATAGAGAGGTTCACGGGATCGCGCACGAACCGCTCACTATGGTTTCTCGTCAAGTAAGGTTTCATTCCCACTTCTGGCCTAGGTGAGGGTCACAACCAAACCCGACTAAGCAAAACCACACCGCCAACCTACCTTTTATGCCGACTTTACCTTTCACTGCTGCGAAACTCAGCACTCTCTCTCCATGGAAATTCCTCCACTCTCTCACCCTCAATTTACTTTCTATAGTTTTCTCAGACCGGTCGATTCCAGCCACACTCGACCAACTCATACGATCCGGCTTTAACCAACCGACGTGATCGATTCCATCCTTCCGCACATCGACGCAAACCACTCAACTGTACTTTACACTTTATTCTTTCAGTTATTACCCCTTCTCTTCCCGATACCACACTTACTCTTTAAATACGTCCACTTCCTCATTTTCTATCAATTATTCTCACACTTGACACGCCCCTAAGAGATTAGTCCATCTGCGCAGCATCTCTAGCTTGGATTGCGCTCCCTCCGACATAACCTCTTATTAAGATCGAGTTCTTAGTTCTCACTTCTATTACATTAACACAGTAACAACGATACTGCTCATGTAAAGACCCTGAGCGCACTCAGCGTTACTTTTAGTTCCCTTGCAGTGCCACAATGATTTAATTGCACCAGTCACCATCTGCCATTCACCACTTTCTCCTATCCTCAAACGGCATCATCGCGTTCTCTTTTCATCCAACAAGTTATATTTCCTAAATATTCAAAGACTTCATGGACACTTGTATCCAGCTGCTCACACTCTGAACATAAACTTCAACCGAAGACTGGTGGCACTCACCCACAACCCATAATCTCCATCATACATCCTCTCATCTATGTGTTTACCTATCCAACGACTTCGTAATATTATTCACCACACCACATGCCAAAATCTTTTCACCAATCCTCTCCAAACTCTAATTCGAAACTCAAAACCAATTCATCAGCATCTAATAGGTAGGACACCCTCACACTCCTCTCCACTCCCCATCATTCTAACAAAATCCCCTGCCACCTCTAATTCTTTCATAAATTCTTTCATAACCCGCATCCATATACACATTGAAAAACCAAGGAGACAAACACATCCTTGCCTCACTCCACCTATTAAATAATTAAACTCAATACACTTTCGGAGCTCCATTTATTCTTACATCAGGGTCCCGCAACCTTAGACGTCCATACACTATCGTGTCTGTACCATATAGAGTATCGCACTCTCCATTCACCGACTCGCATAACAAACCTAGGCAGGAGCGTGAGAGTCGAACCAAGTCTTCACCTCTCTTCCATAGGATGCGTATATTAATAGTCGCGCGTACTTTAACTCGTCACGCTACCGCCCGATTACTTACTCCTCCGCATTATATATAACTCTTATTCGAATATATCTACGTCGACATCTTCTTTTTCTCTCTCGATTTTCCTATCGTTCTATCTCCCCACCTTGAGTCCACCACATCCTCTGCCACCCTTCAAAAGCGCACCTTGTTCTTCAACCAATCAGTCCTTCAGTCACTCGACGCACTCTATCGACCAAAATACCAGCATATAGTGTCCTACAACACTGCAACAAACTAGGCTTCCCAATATTCTCTACAGGTACCCTTATCCCCCCATACCCGTACCGTTATATCAAGCTCCTCTCAGTGCTTATAGCTTCTTCTCCTAGTTATCTATTCATCAACGCCATACCTATACTCTTACAATCGCTCTCTGTACACACATTCCATAAGATGCCAATCACATCACATCTCGCCTCCGTTCTTGATCATGTGGTCAACGGAGTAATCATCGCTATACCTGCAAAGTTGACCATTACTTCAACTTTCTCACTCTACCCAGTTACCTCCTCCTTACTAATGACCTTCATCCTCAAAATACTTATTCCTTTTTTGCCACCATCAAACACCCAACATTCATTAACAGTGTATCATCGTTTTCAGTGATTGCAATGTTCCATGCAGATTTCGAAGGTGTTTCTTCCACACTCCCCTCACTTCCCATCCAATTCATCAGTTTCGAAAGCACCATTCCTCTTCATTATTCTAAGCAGCTTACTCTCATATTCTATTCTTCCAACGCCCTTTCGAGCTCCAATTCCAGAACAGCTTGCCTATTTCCCTTGTGCAAGAATCCCCGATTGTGCATCCTCGCTTCCCATAGATCATTTACACTCTTTTTCCTCACACGTATGCAACCCTATGACTATGTCCTTTCCTCACTTAATTTAATCCAGATACAACTTCCTTATTGACAACCTTCATCATTGGCTTTTAGTACATTTCAACCTGCTTCTTTTTACTTTTAACCACTTGCATCACCTCTTCATTCCACAACTCACAGTTGACATTTCTTACTTCCTACCTTTAAAGCAATGCGACATGCTCTTTAACGGTTCGCAGACTACTAACAATAGCACTTCCTGATAACATTTGGCTTTCCAAATGTTTGAGTGTTCAACTCTATGTCACAATTCAATGAGCTGATTTAACTATCAATTTCGCATTCAGGAGGCCAAAATTGATGGGATTTTGAAAGCAAATTTCATTGTTAATCAGTGTTGTCATAAAGAAACCAATTTAACAAACTAATAAAAAAAAACTTAGAATTAGATTTTATGTAGTTATAATAACAATCACTGAAGTTAACATTCAAATATACTTTCAATCATCTCCTTCTCACCAACACAAAATCAATCATACTTTTCACTTCGATTCCATCTCTACCTACACGAACTCTAGTATCCTTATGAATTCTCTTGTGTTTAAAAAAGTATTATTTACACATCCACCTTTCTCTTCACAGAAATCAATCACCTTCCTATCATTCTCATTTTCTCCCGCTACCCCAAAATCACCTGTTATTACCAGTCCCTTTTTTGATCACCCGATCCAAACCAATTAATAGTCACCCATACAACTCAAATCTTTGAAAGCTCCTACTCACCACATCCAAAACATTTTTCAGATTATCTCAGAAAATCGCACTTTCTTCAACATTACCCTCAGATGGACCAAATGTTACAACCATACATACCTTAACCTTTTCAAACTTAAATTTAAGCATTAGAATTCTAATACTCACACCCACAAAAATCTATCATAACTCTGTACCACAAGTCACTCACCAGAATTGCTATCCTTAACGGTGTCCGCAGGTGCTCATTCCAATTTACCACACCAGGAAGTTAACATAACACATTTCAACACCACAACCACTCAGTTTTCACCGTTTCCTTTCATCTTTGTTTGTCTCCCAGCGAGCAAATCAAATTTGCCCTTTCTAAATACATTCATCACCTCTCTCTCCTTCTCTCCTTCTCCCCTCAACATTTATTCCTCTGACATTCCTTGTACCCATACGATTCATACATTTTCGCCGAAAGATAGAAGGCCGCTTACGGCGCTCACGACCTTCTCAGAGGCAGCCATTAGCATTTCTGGCAAAAAAATAAGTGGTAACGGACAGCCAACCCAGCTACCACCGTCCATTTAGTCGCCTTCTACGACACATAGGACATACAGTGTGGGCAATTCTTTCTCCTCCACACATAGGGATATAAAGGATAGAGATGTCTGTAAGATATTGTCTAGAAGATGGGTATGGATATAAATATGTGTATTGGATATGTGGATAAAGGGTTGTGTGTGTATGATGTTGTCTGGAGAATGTGTGTGGATTTGAAGGCAGAAGAGAAATGCGAACCATTAGGTTCTGGAATATCATAGGAGACACTACATACCATTAGCCAAATGGGAGGTAATTTCATCTCTGCGAGCATGCGCGCTACTCTACCTCTATAATATATATATATATATATATATATATATATATATATATATATATATATGCATCCATTAAATATATCTTTATATATATATATATATATATATATATATATATATATATATATATATATATATATATATATATATATATATATATATATATATATATATATTTTCATTCCAGGCATCTTACCCTAAAGAAAATTTTGAAGGGAAATTTAAACAAGAGAATATAAATATTCCGTTTACTTTTTTTTGGATTTATACCTATATAAAAAACAAAAAACAACACTTTAAAGTATTTTGACTTCCACCGTATTTATAATTAAATGGTGTCAATACTATGATTATTATTATTTATCTATTTATTCATTATTATTATTATATATTACTTATATGTATTGATTATTATTATTATTGATATCTATATTATTATTAGTTCCATATATTATTATTATTGAAAGACTTTAATTATTATGATTATGTAGTAACAAGATACTAGCATTAATACTGAAGTAATATATATATATAAACATAATATATAGAAACTATAATAATATTAATAATATCAGTAGTAGAAGAAATAGAATAATAAAACTAACGCAGGACCGTATAGTAATTTATATAGTAATATATAATATCTGAAAAGAAGCAACTAATTGCAGCACAATATTTTGATTGAAGATCCTGCAGATAAATTTTGATCGATGGATAAACTGTAAAAAAAAAAAAAAAAAAAAAAAAGAAAAGCAAAAACATAAATTAGCTACAGGGAAAAGGAAACATTTTTGATCCTGAACCTTGTAAAGCCGGGAATATATGTAAAAAAATAAATAATGTAGAATAAATTAACAATAAAATAATGAAAAATTGTGTCTTTTTATATTTGGTGGGCGATCGCTGACGGGCGTATGAGGAAGATAGTATATATAATATATATTACGTATTTGCTAAAAAGTATGACACGGCAATGGTAGGGGGCTCGAGGCCGAGGACACAGGGGGACGTTTATCCATATCGCCCGTGAGAGGGGAGGGGCGAGGGAACCCCACGCAGCACCCAAGATACCAAGAGAACGGGGGTCCGGAGACGCCTCCCCGGAGGGGGGGAAATAAGTCCAACCCGCGTGAAGTTCGCCGGGGAAGGCGAGAGACCCTGCGACTCCTGCGCGATCGGTGGGAGGGCGAGCAGAGAATCTGTGGGTATAGACCCTGGAGGAGAGTGATTCTTTGAGGCATATAAAATAAAAACGAAAAAAACAACAGAATTTACTACAAAGTCTATTTATTTGAACGAAGGTAACGTCATAGTAAAGTCGTCTAAAGTAGGGGCTTATCACTCATAATACTATAATTATAACAATAATTTTTTTTTTTGACATTTGTTACCGTATTCTTAAAATGTATTCTCCTGTACCTGCTAGCTATTGTAGTGTTTGGAGATAATGATTTATTCATTTATTTATTTATTTATTTAATTTATTTTTTTATTTTATTCTTCTATTTTTATTTTTATATTTTATTTTTTTACATTTTCGCGCACTAAAAATCAAATATTTTGACATTATCTAGCACATTAACTCATGTTATAATTATATTGCAGATTCTTGGGCGGAGAGAAATTTAATAAACAGATTCCGTTCCAGTATATATTAAAAATATCGTTCAAGTTTCATCTACGAGTTAAGCTACCTCACGGTATGGCTAGTCTAACACTAGCCTAACAACAAACAGTAGCAATAATTATAATCAAGTATTTAAATCACTCAATATAAAGAAATAGAGGAAAGTGGAGCTTAAAAAAAAAATGCGAAAAAGAAGTCTTTTTTGTATAAATTATAAAAGAATCAATAAGCGTATAGAGGGTGATAAAAAGTGTGAGAATGTATCCCGTGCTAAATAATAGGAATTCGAGGATTAGAAGTTTCGCAAAGCGATGTGTTTTTACCAAGGTAATGATGAGCCTTGGAAGAAAAAGTCTACTATTGATATATATATGATAGTAGAATAATAGGGTATAGTATATATAAGTTAGAATACAGGTAGAGGGTAGGATAGGAAATATACGTATAGTATAAATAACGAATATAGTAGGTGAGGTAGAAATAGTGATAGAAAAAACGAAATATAGTTAATATATATAGTATAGTATAGTATATAATAATAGATAGTAATATACCGTATTACGAGGATAATAGTATATATAATAATAATATTATATAATATAATAGGAATATAGTATATAAAGTATATAATATATGTAAGTATATATACTAATATATATAATATATATAATATATAGTATATAGTGATAATAATGAGTATTATATATATATAAATATATATAGGAGAAATAGGATGATAATATAAATAGTAAATATATAGATATATATATAATAGGTAATATATATATTTTTAAATAATAGTTTTAACAATTTCTTACTTGGGAGAAGCGTTTGATTATATGTGAATTTAAAAATATATGTAAATTATAATAAAGTAGTAATATAATATAATATTAAGTATATAGTATATATAATAGGTATAGAATAAATATATATAGTATAGTAATATATAGTAATTTGAAGATAGTATAGTAGATATATATGAGAATATATATAATATATAATAGTGATATATAATAAATATATATATATATATAATAATTATATATGGTTAATGGTTAAAGAGTACTAAAGGATTAGATATATATATAGATATAATAATAATATAGTATATGATTATAATAGTATATATATAATATAGATATATATAGTATAGTAGATAGTAGTAGTAATAGTAGTAAGTAGTAGTAGTATATATATATATATATAATATATATATATATATAGTAAGTCTGTGTATACCTAACAAAAAATTATATAGAGAGGGTGATATAGCGTTATAATATATATAAGTATAATGATATATATCAGTATATATAGTATAGTATATATAGTATAGGTATATAATAGTATATATATATATATATAGAATAGTAATATATATATATATATATATAATAAGTATATATATTATAGTTATATAATATATATTTTTTATATAAATATAATGATAGACTATATAATATATATGTATATATATATATATACTACTATAATATCTATATATATATATATATATATGAAGTTAGTAACTTACTAATTTAATCGTAGTAAGTAACTGGATTATATAGTGATGGGACCCTGATATATATAGTAGTTATGATAAATAGGACATAGTATATAGATATATTATTATATATAATTTATAGATATTATAGATATATAAATAAATAGTATATATATGTTATTTATCAATATATGATATATAATATATAATAGAGGAGTAGAAGTATATATATATAGTATAATGATATATTTAAATAAGGTATATAATATATATTAATAGTATATAATATATAGTGATATATAATGTATATACGGTATTATAGTATATATATATAGTATATAATAAGTATAATAATATATATAATAGATAAATATATATATAGTATATATATAGTAAATATTTACTATATATGATAGTATTATATATATAGTAATATGTAATATATGATATATAATATAAATAATATATATATAAATATTTAATAGTTATATAATATATATATATATTATATCGAATTTTAGCCACAATTCCTGTAAAAATTTACCTAGAAAGATTCCCCTCCTTGAATAGGGCTATGCCCGTGAGGTGTGAACTTTATTGTTAAAAAAAAAAATATTAGTATTATATAATAATATATAATTATACTATGTCTTATAAGTATATGATAGTATATGGATATATATTATATATAATAGTATACATATATAGTTATAATGTATATACTGTAGCGATAGATACATATATATTACACTATAATCCTTTTAACAAATATGTATAATAAAGAGGTGAGCGAATTCTGATTTGAATACTAATTAGGAGTTATTTATCTATGTATCGGAAGTAATACATAAAATATATATAGATAGTATATATTTAAGCTTATTGGTAACATATATAATATATATATATATTAGTATAATAGTAATTAAATTGAACGATTAGCATTTCGCCTATTTCTTCGTCTCAAAATCTTTAATGGAAAGATGACAATCTTTTTTTTATTTAATAAACTTTTAAGAGGTTTTGTGTTCTGAGGCTTTTTCGCAAAATCTTTTAAAAAAGAGCAAAAAAGTGTACAGAGATGAAACTCCTTTCATCGGTTCATATCGTCCTTCAACTTGACTATACGTATTTGTTTCCCGTTTTTCTGGTGGGATGTGTGAAGGCCTTTTAGCTTTTTTCAACCAGAAATAATATATATATATATATATATGAATGAAGAACTACACAATCCTTCCTCAAAGGAATAGTTTTTCCACCACATTAAACTACTCCAGTTGATTTGCTTTGAATAGGAGAACCATTCGACTTTTTATAAGGTATATTTGGTATGTTTATTGGTAGTTTTAGTGATGTTAATATTTTCTGAAAGTGGGTGGAGTCTAAGGCTTTCTAAAAGTGGGTGGAGTCTAAGGCTTTCTGAAAGTGGGTGGAGTCTAAGGCTTCCTAAAAGTGGGTAGAGTCTAAGGCTTTCTGAAAGTAGTTGGAGTCTAAGGCTTTCTGAAAGTGGGTGGAGTCTAGGGCTTTCTGAAAGTGGGTGGAGTCTAAGGCTTTCTAAAAGTGGGTAGAGTCTGAAGCTTTCTGAAAGTGGGTGGAGTCTAAGGCTTTTGGAAAGTGGGTGGAGTCTAAGGCTTTTTGAAAGTGGGTGGAGTCTAAGGCTTTCTGAAAGCGGGTGGAGTGTAAGGCTTTCTAAAAGTGGGTGGAGTCTAAGGCTTTCTGAAAGTGGGTGGAGTCTAGGGCTTTCTGAAAGTGGGAGTCTAAGGCTTTCTAAAAATGGGTAGAGTCTAAGGCTTTTTGAAAGTGGGTGGAGTCTAAGGCTTTTGGAAAGCGGGTGGAGTCTAAGGCTTTCTAAAAGTGGGTGGAGTCTAAGGCTTTCTGAAAGTGCGTGGAGTTTAAACCTTTCTGAAAGTGGGTGGAGTCTAAGGCTATCTAAAAGTGGGTAGAGTCTGAAGCTTTCTGAAAGTGGGTGGAGTCTAAGGCTTTTGGAAAGTGGGTGGAGTCTAAGGCTTTTGAAAAGTGGGTGGAGTCTAAGGCTTTCTGAAAGCGGGTGGAGTCTAAGGCTTTCTAAAAGTGGGTGGAGTCCTAGGCTTTCTGAAAGTGCGTGGAGTTTAAACCTTTCTGAAAGTGGGTGGAGTCTTAGGCTTTCTAAAAGTGGGTAGAGTCTGAAGCTTTCTGAAAGTGGGTGGAGTCTAAGGCTTTTGGAAAGTGGGTGGAGTCTAAGGCTTTTTGAAAGTGGGTGGAGTCTAAGGCTTTCTGAAAGCGGGTGGAGTCTAAGGCTTTCTAAAAGTGGGTGGAGTCTAAGGCTTTTTGAAAGTGGGTGGAGTCTAAGGCTTTCTGAAAGCGGGTGGAGTCTAAGGCTTTCTAAAAGTGGGTGGAGTCTAAGGCTTTCTGAAAGTGCGTGGAGTTTAAACCTTTCTGAAAGTGGGTGGAGTCTAAGGCTTTCTAAAAGTGGGTAGAGTCTGAAGCTTTCTGAAAGTGGGTGGAGTCTAAGGCTTTTGGAAAGTGGGTGGAGTCTAAGGCTTTTGAAAAGTGGGTGGAGTCTAAGGCTTTCTGAAAGCGGGTGGAGTCTAAGGCTTTCTAAAAGTGGGTGGAGTCTAAGGCTTTTTGAAAGTGGGTGGAGTCTAAGGCTTTCTGAAAGCGGGTGGAGTCTAAGGCTTTCTAAAAGTGGGTGGAGTCTAAGGCTTTCTGAAAGTGCGTGGAGTTTAAACCTTTCTGAAAGTGGGTGGAGTCTAAGGCTTTCTAAAAGTGGGTAGAGTCTGAAGCTTTCTGAAAGTGGGTGGAGTCTAAGGCTTTTGGAAAGTGGGTGGAGTCTAAGGCTTTTTGAAAGTGGGTGGAGTCTAAGGCTTTCTGAAAGCGGGTGGAGTCTAAGGCTTTCTAAAAGTGGGTGGAGTCTAAGGCTTTTTGAAAGTGGGTGGAGTCTAAGGCTTTCTGAAAGCGGGTGGAGTCTAAGGCTTTCTAAAAGTGGGTGGAGTCTAAGGCTTTCTGAAAGTGCGTGGAGTTTAAACCTTTCTGAAAGTGGGTGGAGTCTAAGGCTTTCTAAAAGTGGGTAGAGTCTGAAGCTTTCTGAAAGTGGGTGGAGTCTAAGGCTTTTGGAAAGTGGGTGGAGTCTAAGGCTTTTGAAAAGTGGGTGGAGTCTAAGGCTTTCTGAAAGCGGGTGGAGTCTAAGGCTTTCTAAAAGTGGGTGGAGTCTAAGGCTTTTTGAAAGTGGGTGGAGTCTAAGGCTTTCTGAAAGCGGGTGGAGTCTAAGGCTTTCTAAAAGTGGGTGGAGTCTAAGGCTTTCTGAAAGTGCGTGGAGTTTAAACCTTTCTGAAAGTGGGTGGAGTATAAGGCTTTCTAAAAGTGGGTGGAGCCTAATTCTTTTCGTCATTAACAATTTCGCCCTAGCCCACTCTATGGTAACTGGTTAGTATTATTTGTCTTTCCATACACTTCCATAATCTCTTTATCCAGCTCTCTGACCTCAGAAATAACCGCTATGCTCAATCTTTCTGGAACTCTACTGGCACTGTTTAGAACACTTTTATTGTAAACTCCTTTCATCGGTTCATATCGGCCTTTAACCTGATTATACGTATTTGTTTCCCGTTTTTCTGGTGGGATGTGTAAAGGCCTTTAGCTTTTTTAAACCAGAAATAATATATATATATATATATATATATATATATATATATATATATATATATATATATATATATATATATATATATATATATATATATATATATATATATATAATACATATATATATATATATATATATATATATATATATATATATATATATATATAAGTGCTTGTGTTTGAGCGTAGAAGTGGCAGCGCCACACCCATTATTAATTTTTAACTGACGTTAAATCAATATCAACAACAACAACAACAAAAACAATTAATAGAACGGATTGAATCTATAAATTATAAATTACATAAGTAATTAAGTGAATAAATAAATAAATAAATAAATTAATAAATAAATAAACGAATAATATGAGGTGGTATAATAGGGGACATGGGGGGTTTACGGTGTGGGATAAGGGTCGGAGCGAAGCAAAGTCTTTCCCCCACAGCCGGCACACGGCAACTTCCCCTGCAAGCCGTAAACATCTCGGCAAATTTTAATCTTTGCGATTTACTCCTAGGGTATTTTTTAACATTATTAAATACAAAAATGCACATTTATCTAAAAAAGCGCTTGGCAACTACCACTATTTGCCAGTATATCTAATATTTGAATTAAGAGCCTGTAAACAGATACGTGTATTATATTCTCTTTTATTTTTCTTCAATGGATTATTAAAAGGTTTTCAAAATTTTAAATTGTAAATATCAGTTATTATAACGGAATTTCACGGTTTTCAAAATTTAAATTTTAATTATCAACTATTCTAACAATTTAACGTTTTTAAAATTTTAAATTTTAAATATTAACTATTATAACGGAATTTAACGGTCTTTAAAATTTTAATTTTTAAATATTAACTATTGTAACGGAATTTAACGGTCTTTAAAATTTAAATTTTTAAATATTAACTATTGTAACGGAATTTAACGGTTTTTAAAATTTTAACTTTAAAATATTGATTATTCTAACGGAATTTAACCGTTTTCAAAATTTTAAATTTTAAATATCAACTGCTCTAACGGAATTTATTAGATTTCAAAATTTTAAAACTAAAATATTAACCTTTCCATCTGAATCTAATCGTTTTAAAAATTTTAAATTTTAAATATATATTGTTTTAACGGAATTTATCTGGTTATTTAACGTAAAAAAAAATTTTATTACTAAATATAAAAACATTTTTATTATTTCATTTAAAACCGTTAATTAATTAGTATTATTGTACAGATACCTAAATTGTATACCGTTAATTAAAAAAGAATAAAATATCATTGATAAAAAACAATTTTAAAATATTAAAATATTTTTTGTTCCTTTGATGAAAAATAGTTTAATTTTATAAAAAATTTATTGCACCGGTAACGGAAAAACGTTTTAATTTATTTTAAATATTATTATTATTATTATTATTATTATTATTATTATTATTATTATTATTATTGTGTATGTATGTATGTGTGTGTTTGTATGTGTACGGAAATATATGTATTATTATTATTATTATTATTATTATTATTATTATTATTATTATTATTATTATTATTATTATTATTATTATTATTATTATTATTATTAT
>JABUQX010035660.1:0-22500 GCA_015478945.1 Trachelipus rathkii | reverse complement strand
TTATTATTATTTTTATTATTATTATTAATTATTATTATTATTATTATTATTATTATTATTATTATTATTATTATTATTATTATTATTATTATTTTATTTTATTATTATTATTATTATTATTATTATCCGAAAACCATTATAAATATATATATATATATATATATTTATATATATATATATATTTTTTATTATATTCTTTTGTATATAATATATATATTATATTGATTATATATATATATATATAATAATATTTCTTTAGTTGTATATATATTTATATATATTATATATATATATATATATATATATATATATATATATATATATATATATATATATATATATATATATATATATATATATATATATATATATATATATATATATAATATATATATATATATATATATATATATTGACATTGGCTTTCAAAATGTGTTTCAAATATTGTTAAATTTTACCTTACATAATGGATATCGTAGTAGCAGTGATGTCCCTATATTTAAAAGAATTTTTCAGTGTTACTATAATATGAATTAAGTTGAATGGATTTTTTCAATGTGATCGTCCAAGTCAATACCCGTAGAAGAGTGTCTCTACTCAGCAGCTGCCTAACATATGATCATGTGAGGAGAGCTAGAGCCACAGGGCTAATAACCCGACCCTACATTACAATGCTTGCATCAAATCCTAATTATGATTGGAAACACCCGGTAGTTCAGTGGAAGAGCATTCGCCCAATAAAGCGAGAGACCAAGGTTTATAACTGGCTGGGTGGCTGAATACGATTTATTCTCTATTTAGTCTTTGCTTCGTCCTACTCGGACATAAAATCGGGTACACCCAGTCCTTGAATAGGGCTCTTCCCGTGAGCGGTGGTGTTAATTACTTTGGTGTTAACTACTTTGGTGTGACGTATTATACCAATTAAATAAACATTTCCAAACAAATTATATAACTACCTCAAATTGGGCGCACAATTTGGCATTTATTATGCAAAATAGGAATATATTATATTACCTATTTAATCACAATCATAAGAATTAAATGAACAAATTTCGAAATGAATAAATATAGAAGCCTCAAATTGCGTGCACATAATTTATATATATATAGTATATATATATATATACTATTATATTTATAAACATTTACAGATTTAGATAATTTTATATAATAAATATAAATAATAATAGATATGTTTTTCATCGTTATATAAATATAGATATGAGATATTTTTCATCGTTATATATATCATATATTTTATAACAAATTTTATTAGAGAGTGTTTTATATATATATATATATATATATATATATATATATATATATATATATAGTATATATGTATTATTAACGAATTATTTATAGATTATTTTATTAATCGTAGGTATTTAAAATCACAAGTGTTTGCATTTAATTAACAACATCTTACCGCAATTTCAGTCAATCAATCTTATTCACGAAGCAATATAGAAGCACCCTTTTATCTAGAGCGCTTCTCTATCATCTCTGTAGCTATTTCTCCAAACCGTTACAAAGACTCCTTTGAAAATTCATTATCAATCAATATTGAATTTAAGCTTCAGGCTGAAGCAACCGCAATCTAATCATCGATATAGCTACTTTTTAGCTATATTTTGCTACGTTTTAGCTTCTTTTAGCTCCATTTTAGCAACATTTTAGCTTTGTGAGTGACTCTTTCAATTTATATTTATCTATCTATCTATCTATCTATCTATATATATATATATATATATTATATATAATATAATATATATATATATATATATATATATAGTATTATATATAGTATATATAGTATTATAGCCCTATATATATATATATAGTATAAATATAAATATAAAATATAATATTTATATATATTTATATATTTATTATATAAATATATATATATATATATATATAATATATTATATATATATATATATATATATTATATATATAGTATATATATTAATATATATAGTAGTATATATACTATATATATATATATATATATATATATTATATATGATATATATATATATCTGATAGTATATATAGTAATATTAATAATATATATATATATATATTATATATATATACTATTATATTATATATATATATATATATATAATTATATAATAATATATATATATATACATATATTTATTTATATATATTATATATATATATATATAATATATATATATATATATATATATATATATATATATATATATATATATATATATTATATATATATATATATATTTTATATATATATATATATATATATATATATTCGTTTAACTACCTATCTATTTAATGTAAAGGAATGTCAGTATGTGTGAATGTACAGATTCGTCGAATTGAATATGACTGTATTTTAAAGCATGTAAGTGTGTAAAAATGTACATGTGTGTGTATGGAATTATCTTTGACAATTATATTTGGCAGTATCACTGTACTTGTCCAATCTAAACGATGGGGTATTATAAACGAATCTTCCGCGATTAGCGCGAGAAAATAGCTAGAAAATAGCTAATTAAATCGACGGTGATAGCGAACAAATAACAAATTAATAGACGTAGAGAAATAGCCGTAATGATATCTCACGCTATGAAATAGCCTATTAATAGTCGTCGTTATAGTAGTAAAGCACCGATATTAAAGGGTAAGTTTCGCAGGTCCGGATGAGATAGCGAAAATTATGTCTTTGATACAGGGTGATAAAGTAAACTGAAATATAGGATTAAGAAAGATGTTAAATGGTTCGGAAAACAATGAGTTACTACTGTCTTTAAGGAAACAGCGAGGATCGTTATTATTATTATTATTATTATTATTATTATTATTATTATTATTATTATTATTATTATTATTATTATTATTATTATTATTATTATTATTATTATTATTATTATTATTACTATTATTATTATTATTATTATTTATATATATTATATATATATATATATATATATATATAATATATATATATATAAAATATATATATATAATAAAATAAAAAATTTTTTATAAATATATATCTTCTAGATTTAAATTTTTTATCAATTATGGAGCAAACATTTCTATAAAATATATATATATATTATATAGTTATATATTGATATTATATATAATATGATATATATATATATATATATATATTATATATATATAGTATAATAATTATATATATATTATTATATATATATATAGTATATATTTATATATAATATATATATATTTATATATATATATATATATATATATATATAGATAATCGCCCTATATATTTTTATAGAGTAATAATATAGTGTATAATATATACCGAAGTAAAGTAGTAGGGGTTATTTATTAGCATCAAAGTATATCACCAGGTATTATTACTATTAGTTGCGGAAAGAGGCTCGTGAGGCAGAATCTGACAGAATTGGGATGAAGAATCTACGATTTTTTTCGTACTCGCAAATCCGCAGTCTTTAATTAAATAATCTTTGTCACGTCAAGCGCATAGG
The DNA here is from genome assembly GCA_015478945.1 of Trachelipus rathkii. Lineage (NCBI taxonomy): Eukaryota > Metazoa > Arthropoda > Malacostraca > Isopoda > Trachelipodidae > Trachelipus > Trachelipus rathkii. The sequence goes on along the minus strand of JABUQX010035660.1, from coordinate 18,976 downwards.
AAGAAAAGTAAATTGAAATTCCATCGGAAAGATCAACAGCGTGGCCTATATGCGTCCAGCTGCACTTTCCGACTGCCACTAGAGTATTAACATATAATAGATGTTCCATTCTTATCTATGTTTAAATTTTGAATGCTTTACTGAAGTTTCTCGTTCCGCGTAAGTGGACCACGCAAGGTATGATGGTGGAGAGGTTCGTGTACAGTTTTGGTTACCGAATACCCAGCCGCAACTGTGTCTCACTTTCAAACTTTCTCAACACATCACCTACTTCTTTTTTACACGTGAATATACGAGTGCGGTAGGAGGGAAACGAGGATCGGAAAACTTTCTTTACTGATCAGTCTCTTTCACATTACAACTCAGATTACTAAACAGTCATCGTGATGGGCTACCAATTTTTTTTATATTTTATCACGTAGGATTCACATGTTATTCAATTAGCAGTTAGGCTTACTCCAAACACAGCTTTTCACTTCATCACTGCTTGAGACGGATACGTATTATTTAGTATACATTGATCACGTACATCAACATTTTTGCATTTGTTTAGTACGCCGTTACAGTAGGTGCTCATTACGTAATTCCTTATATTTATTAGTAAATCATAGACCACCCGCGTCGGAAAGTTCCTGGTTAATACTTACTTGTTATCTCGTTACGTTTATCTCTTCTCACTCAGAACGGTAAAGTAAACGTTAATGCTTTTATCCTACTCAGCCTTATCCGCTCATTCATTTTCTATACGGTATCTTTATAGTGTTTACGTACTCATAACTCGTTTGATAATCATTGTTTTTCATTCCCTCTGGAGATATCGATATACGTCGTTCGCTGTAGTTACGTACTGCTTATTTAAAAGGTAGGAGTTAGATTATATAATCGATCGATTAAGTGATACGAAATCGGCCTTTCGGTTTTCGAGTAACTCGTATGTCATAGTTGTAGATATCACTATATACAAAATAAATTTATTGCACTTTTCTTCTTATTCCATAATCGTAAGTAAGTAAGGTCTTTATGAGACGGGTAATGGGATAGGTGAATCCGCGGCTGTTGCTATCATATATTATTTCGGTGTAATATAATGTCGATTTCGATAAGATAGATGAGTAGATACGTGATTCGTTCCTCAGATGTTAGACGGAGATAAGTGATAGTATGATGCCGTAGATGCTGATTGACTGATGTAGGGTATAGTAGGGGATATGATGATCGAGTAAGAGTAGAATAGTTATGTTCTGTTAGCTAGTTTGTGCGCGAGTTCGCATGAGCACGGTGTACGTTAGACGCAGGAGGGCATGTGGGCGGAGGGCGCACGGGAGGATTGATGGTATGGAAATGACTGACGGTGTTCCGTTAAATATTAATACGTTATTTGTGTTCGTTGTCTTTTGCACGGTGACTTATTTCAATCGATATTTCGGCCTTTTCAAAGTCACGTCTACGAACATATGGATTACAATTTTCTAATATCTCACTGCAGTTTCCCCTCGTATAACAAATATTTTTATTCTGTACACGGTATTATTCCTATATATCCAACCTAGTCTCTCGCGTCGTCTGCCTTCATCTTCACGTATTACGCTTACTCATCCGCCGCTGCATGATTGTTCAATGTCGCCTATACATTATATTACTATTCGTCATAAGTCGGTAAAAATGTAAGTTTAGTGGATCATAAATAAGGGTAAAACCAAGTATTTTCACCGGTCATAAAACGGTGCTGTCATACCACTGAAATTTATATCTTCTTGTATTTATTCTAGAATTATACACTATAATCTATATCATAATCTGAAATAAATGACGAATAACTCTTTTTCTACACGGCCTCAGTGTATTCTGTCTCTATTTTCATCGCGTAATGACCTACTTTTCTTTACGCGGCTGACGCTCGATGGCATGGTGGGGGTAGCGAGGGGCCGCTCGGTGGGTAGTGACGTTCACGCGGCGCGGGGCCGGGTGTCGCGACGAGCCGTCGCGTGAATGCAGGCGCCGGATTGGTGAATGTTGGGTAAGTAAGAACAGCGGTTCGCGACTTATTTCACCCCACTACCTCGTCTCTTGCCCATTAATAATTTGTCTTTAGAGTTCGTCGACGAGCCCGTACGAGTGACCAGGTTGTTCTTACCTGGGCGATTGATGATATATTTTTCCTATAACCCACGCGCAGATTCCGATCCGTCCTCTCTATCCTGCTCTTTCTCTTTCCATCGATCTTCTCTTTAATTCATATCCCTTGCATCTTATCTCTTCGGGAATCTTTTTTTTATTACATTCCATTTTCTGTAGATTTTCTTCCGCGTCTTCCTCGATCTTCGCCTCATACGTCTGTGTGATATCTTTCTTTCCTTTCGTGTACTCGTTGGAGCGTTATTTCTTTTTTCTTTTTTCATTTTCAGTTCTTTTTTATATCATGGCTTAGTATGCCCTTCCTATTTCGCGTCGTCGGGGCGCGCCTGATCAGTCGGGAGCGCGAGTGACGCAATTTCGATCAGCCGATACGCTCTTTTTTCTCTCACCAAATCCCATCGTCCAGTTAAAAATGTCTTATTTTCTTACTTTGCGTCAAATCCTCCCCCTGCGTCTTTTCCCCTCAACGAATGAACTTTAATACCTCTCTCATATGATGAAACCAGATACCCTGTCAAAGTCGTGTCAAAAATACAGTATCCACCAAAAAATAAACTGTGCCTATACGCAAAGCGGTAATCAGTACTCTGTATCTTTTATTTGTCAGCGATTGGGCATTGTTGTTTCCGGTAATTATATCATATTAATATTATTTGTGTATTGGTAGATATGTATGAAAAATAAAAGATATAACGCTCGTTTTTCCATCAAAAAAATATTCTTATTATTACAATCGTTTTAGAATGAAATTCTCTGGAGGAATGTTTTCAGCTCGGCGTCTTTTTGCAGATATCGGCTTAAATGAGATGGCGTTAATGTTTTCCGATTTTCCGATGACGCGACCTTTACTCCACCGTCTATAATTTCTTTTATCAGGAATTCGATAATTGCTGCGAGATAATGAGCGGCATTCTCCTCCACCTCTCGGCCGCTTTCTTTCACTAATCCCAAGTACAATTTTTCTGCAAGTTCCGTTTCCTTATTCATCGCTTTCTCTTTATTTCGAAAACAAATCGACAGTGCGCGGAAAGAAAAGTTTTTATTGATTAAATTTCTTTTGTCGGTAAACGTGGCCCTCAACCTCCTCTTACAATCGTTTTCTCGCTCCTCTCTCGATCGACGCTTATCGCTATTTCGTTTATTTGAAAATTAAAGTCGTCCGGATTATCGGCAAAAACGACGTGACCGGCGTTTTTGATAACAATAATTTTCACGTTCTCGCGTTCGTTCCAAAATTCGAAAGCGGGAGAAGAATCCACCCAAGAGTTTTCGCCGTAAATAAACGTCACGGGAACGTCTCGAGGAATAAGAGGCATGCGTTCACCCATGGAATTTCTGGCGCGCTGTACACCGTAAATTATGATCGCGAACGCTTCTTCCCCGGTGGGGTTTGGCATGTTGCGATAATAATGGTGCTCGTCCAGTGGATTTTTGAATTTTTTTATACATTTCGGGCCCTTGAGACGTTTGAAGAAAAATGGATTGACGGGTAATTTAATCACGTTTCGGAGGAACTTCGCTAATAAGGAGTGTCGGACAAACCCCCAGGGATCGACTAGAACCGCGTGACTAATTCTTTCCGGATAGTTCATGGCGTAAGAAGCTGCTAAGTAAGCGCCGAACGAGTGGCCAACGAGAATAAACTTTTCTAATTTTAGGACGGAGCGCCAGGCCTCGATGGACTTGATGAATTCCATTTCCGCTTTCAACGCTTTATTAACCAAATCTCGTCGGGAACCAAATGGATCGAGGAGGAAATGTTGTTGCCTTCCTTGGTGCTGCTGCTGCTGCTGCTGCTGCTGCCAAGAGGCGATTTTTGCGAACACCGGTGGAATAGCGTTATTCGTACCGCCTTTTGAGACGTATTTGAAAAAGTCCTTCATTAATACTTAAATATTTCTTCGAATTACATATAATATCAATATATACTTATTTTAAATTCTAATGACTTTTTATAATTTATTTGGTGAAGCGCAGAAATGTAAACTATTAGGAATATACGTATTGATAATTTTGTTATTTTTCTTATTCAGTAGCCTACGCACGTTTAAAATATGAACGTTGTTCTGGCATAACGACAATGGATTTAATAGATATTTTTGAATTAACTAATGACGATTCTTCCTTATTAACCTAACCTAACTTTAAGGAACTTTATATATATATATATATATATATATATATATATATATATATATCTATATGTTTGGAGATACTATTCTAACCATATATATATATATATATATATATATATATATATATATATATATATATATATATATATATATACTGTAACTCTGGCTTTCACCTAGGGATGGGCCGGATATCCGGCAACTATCCGGTATCCGGCCTATCCGGCCAAGTTTTTGACTATCCGGTATCCGGCCGGATAACCAGATAATTACTTCCCTAGTAGGTTCTTCCTCGTTTGGGAAAATATTCCAAATAATTTGAAATATATATATATATATATATATATATATATATATATATATATATATATATATATATATATATATATATATATATATATATATATATATAACACTTATATTATATATACCCATATATATATATATATGCTCTGCTCTACTATACTCTACTTGTTTAGACTTTCGATGTTGGGTACCAATGTTATATTATTTTATTCATCATTTATGTTGACTGTACAATACAATTTATCTGAAATTTGGTGGTGACACATTTCATAAGTAATAATAATATAGTAATAATAAAATATTATAATAATATATTACATAAAAATAATATTAAAATATATGGTAAAAAATGTGATATTTATAATGGAATTAAGCTACCAAGATACATGTTAATGCAATTTTTACCACCACAATTTTATTATCACGTTTAAGTATTTTAATTACTAAATAGTAATTACCACTGCTTATTGTAACGTGTTTAAGCATTGTATTATTTACCAGTATATATATATACGCACATTCTCAGAAATTTAAAATAAAAAAAACACAAATTTATTCTCAATGTTACCCGCCTTCAGTGATAAAATATAAAAATCAGAGCAAATGTCAGGGCACAAAACTTGATAAAATGCAATGTTGGAAATAAATATACGTCTGCTATTAAGAAAAAGTGGTGCTACGAATAAATGGTCAATATTGATTATAACTTTATAAGACAATCGAGAACTAAATATTATCGATATTGAGAACCGGTCGATTAATAGTAACACTCAATATAATTTATAATATTGATACATTTTACATCAGAAATGAAAGAAACCTGTTTAAAACATGATCTTTTGCAAAAAAAAAAAAAAAAAAAAAAAAAAAAAATTCGGTGTTGCTATCAGACGTACAAAGATGATGGCCAATGTGTAAAAATTTGTGGACTAAATTTTGGCATTCCACTGAAACTCCACAATTTTTTTTGGTAGTCCTCTAATTGCAGAATGATATAGGCATTCCGCCAACTGCAATTCCACAACATTTTTCAAATTATCGCAATTGCAATTCCTCAATTTATTTTGGTATTCCGCAATTGCAGAATTGCGGACTTAAATTGCGGAACGTCCACCTCATATATATATATATATATATATATATATATATATATATATATATATATATATATATATATATATATATATATATATATATATATATATATATATATATTCTTTTAGTAGATATCTCTTTACTGTATATATATGTATATATAATAATATATATGTATTGATTGACCTCCAGTTGTAGCTGTCCCCTGTGAAAATGCAAAAAAAACTTCATGATAGCTACGTAAAAACTAAATAACATTTTTTAAATCAGCGCACATTGTAATGGAGGAAAATGAAAAGAAATTAAAAAAATGAAAAAAATAATAATAATAATAGGTTTCATGTACGATAATTCTCTCGTTCCCCCAAATTTTCGCGATTCCCAAGTCATGAGTCTCCCAATATTTTCTTTTCAATGTTAATGCGAACATACGCACACACACACACACTCTATGATAGATAGATGTTCTAGAGGCGAAATTAAATTTTTTTGGTGACCTGACCTGACCTGACCTAACCTATATGCAATTTTAATCTTTAATTTTTAATTTACTTTAATTTTAATTTTTAATTTTTAATTTTGCCATTATTTTTAGTTTCCCCAAAAAGTATTGAAAAGATATAAAGAAAGCGTTGTACATGGGTATCAGTTTAAATTAAGTTTGGAAACATACGATTATAACATTTTTGGAGTTATTTATTAAATTAATATTAGTAAATTTTTTGGTTCTTTCCATTACAATGTGCGCTGATTTAAAAAATGTATTCAGTTTTTATATAGCTATCGTAGTTTTTTAGATACAGGGGGTGCACCTAATCCTGGAGAACTGGCCACATATATATATATATATATATATATATATATATATATATATATATATATATATACTTTATATATATATATATATATATATACTGAGACTGGCCATATATATATATATATATATATATAATCCCGATATAGCGTCGGACGGGGTGACGTGGGCCACTTTAGGTATAACTTCGTATCCCCACTTTCCCCCTAATACACTTTTGGAATTTTTCTGAAAATCAGGCCCATAGTAAAGTAGGTCCATAAGCACACAAAAAAAATAATAATGCAATTCAAATAATCATAGTTTTATTAAAGTTTAAATAAAGCTCATTTAGACTCACCTTGAAGGGGTGAATCGGACCACCATTGTGGGGTGAATTGGGCCATCTTTTTAAATTCTTCTTTTATGTATAAATTCAATTTTATATTTCAATTTTTACTTATTAATATAGTAATTGTTTATTATATTAAAATTAGTAATAAGTAATTAAAATTTCAATAATAAATAAATAAGAATAAAAATGTGGTGGCCCAATTCACCCCATTTGTGGGACAAATTTTTTCGAATTCATATTTTCCATATAAATTTCATTTTTTATTTTAATTTTACTTATGTGAGTAACTGTTTATTATATTTTAAATTAGCTATACGTAATAAAAATGTCAATAATAATGAGCTACATAAAATAAAGAATAACAATGGTATTTAATTCACCCCATCAATTTTATGAGGGGGGTAGAATCAGACAGAGATTAGGCCCAGCCAATTAACCACTATGCACTGTTTGGAACAAAAATTTATTTTGCCAGTTTAAAAACTAACATACTCAACTGTATACACTGAAAAAATATAATTAAAATCTGTCCATAACTTTTCATTTTATAACAAAGTAAAAAAAAAACCGCATTTTCAAATGTGAAATTCTATTTAAGGACATTTTATACTCTTTTTTATATTTTTAAAAATATAAAAACTCTCTAGAATTAGAGATATAATTAAAACTTGTAGTACTACCGCGATGAGCAAAATTTTTTTTATTTTTTATTTACAGTCACCGACTCTATATAACAGACTGCCGGATATCAGTTAACTTCAGCTTGATATCCGGTATCCGGCATAATTACTAATACGACCATCCCTAATATATATATATATATATATATATATATATATATATATATATATATATATATATATATATATATACCGCACTAATATACCGATATATATATATATATATATATATATATATATATATATATGTGATTGCATCATCAAGATAATAAGTGAGTAAAAGTAATAAAATAAAAAGTATATATATATATATATATATATATATATATATATATATATATATATATATATATATATATATATATATATATATATATATATATATATATATATATAGTGTTTAATATATATAATATATATCCTTTTTATTTACTATATATATATATATATATATATATATATATATATAGTGCTGTTACCTAAAAATAACCCATCAGTTTTGGTAACCCTCTCTGTATCTTGGTATATATGAGGCGTAGAACCAAAAAATTTGGTGCACCTATTAACCCCATCGAGTATGAGTGAAAAAAGGCGTTGTAATGGTCCGAAGTTGATTTTTGAATTTTGGGAAATTTTAAAAATTTTCACAAAATTTGAATGAACCTGGAGTGAATTTTTTTTTACCTTTGCAGCCAATGCTGCATTAAGAACTCTGTAAATTATATAAATATTTAATTAAATTATGTTAGTCCCATCTTTCATCTCATCCCACAACAAATTTCATTAAATTTTATGCAACCCATCAACACACAGGTACCACCCCAAGTGAATCTTAAAAATAACTCACTTGTATGATAAAAATAACCCACTTCCAAATTAATTGAAAATGTGCATGTTTATGCGCTATAACTCCTAATAACATGCTGTATGGTTCTTTTTTTTCTTTCCAGGTAGCTCTCTGTTGTGGAATTCCCTCCCAAGTTATGTTTTTCCTGCTGTGTTTAATCTTCCCCTCTTTAAGGGCTCCATCTGCACTCATCTGAGAGATTTACGTTATGTTCGGATGAGCCTTCCATTTTGTTTTATTATTCACTTTATTGTTCAGCCCCCTCCTTGAAAAGGGCTTTGCCCATGATAGGTGGTAAACCTGCAAAAAAAATAAAATAATAATAATAATAATTATGAGGTATTTCTCGAGTATTCTTCAAAAGTTTCTTATAAAATAAAATTTAATATATCTATATATTATTTCAAGTGGCCGCTGCCTTTTTCACACCCTCTTTTTCTAACTATTTTTATGCCCAAAATTTTTTTTTTTTTTCATGGCAGAGTCAAAAACAGTCACCCTCCAAAGATTCTGAGGTCTCATTCAGATTGTAGAGAAGCAGTGCAAAAATATAAAGTTTTCTTCTTTCTTTCTTTATCTGCCTTCTATTTTCCCAAGAATGGGAGTAAGGTGTGTAACGAGCATCGGAAAAGAAAAGCAGTAGGAGAACATGACATAAGTCGAGAAAAGAAAGCCCCAATACCGCCCCCTCAATTTACCATTAATTAGTAGAACTTCGTCGTGATCAGAAAATCCACCTAAAGCTTCATGGGACAGCGATGGACCCTCACTATTTTAGATCGTCAAGGTAAGGGTTCATCCCTTGGCCCAGGTGGGCCACAACCATACCCCCTCACAATCCCCCGCCATTCACTCCTGTTATACACCTTTCTTTCTCTACCAAACTCAGATTTCTCTCCTTCAAACATTCGTTTACTGACTCAATCCACTTTTTTTCTTCCCAGTCTCCCAGCCCGGTCAGTTCCAGCACACTCGCCACTAGCACATCCGCTTAACCAACCGACCTTCATTCATCCTTTTTCATGTTAAACCTACATCTCAACATACTTTCATTTATTCTCTCATTTACCCTTTCTTCACACCCGCACCACTGTCCTATACGTTCATTCCTCATTTTCAATTCTTCTCACACCTAGCACACCCCTAAGATTGTCCATCTGAACATTGAACTTTAGATCTATACTTCTTATTCCAGACCATAGTCTTACTACTATGCAATAACACAGGTAACAACATACCCTCATGTAAGACCTAGCACACTCAAGACTTAGTCCACTTGCATTCACCACCATTGATTTAATTGCACCAGCCACCTTCCTGCTTGCATTCACAACTTTCCTACTACACTCAGCATTGTCCGTTCCCTTCTCATCAACATACCTAAATGTTTAAACTCGGACACTGATTCAGCTGCTCACCATCTAACATAACTACACTGAGGGTGATACCACTCCTGGCCATAACACTTACTCTTATCCTCGTTTTACTTTCAGGCTCTTTTACACCACAAGCCGGAAAATCTCTCTACCAATCTTCTCAAGCTCTCTCTTCAGATTCGCCACACAAGAACCAAATCATCATATAATAGGTAGGGCACCCTCACTCATCATCCTCCACCATTCTAACACCATTTCCTGCCATCCCACCTCGAATTCTTTCATGCTTCAGTCATAGCTACAAATTGAATAACCAAGGAACGCAGCTTTAACCCTGTCTTACTCGCTGTTAATCTAAAGCCAATCACCATTTACTGACACCACCATTTATTCTTTTTAGCTACTATCATCATACATACTTTTGACTCCATTCAGAAACCTACCACCAACACCATATATACTAACACCTGCCATAAACCTTCCCTATTAACTCTATCGTATACGCCTGTTGCAAAATCCATAAAACCTTATTTTAATTTATTTATTTCTTCTCCCCTCATTTTCTCAATCATTTTGTTTCAATGTAAAGGAATTTGATCCACACATCCTCTACCACTCCTAAATACCTTGTTCTTCACCAATCAGTCCTTCAGTCACTTTCGGCAGCACTTTCGACCAAAATACCAACATATACCTTCCCTACAATCTCAATAAACATTCCCCTATAATTTCTACAGTTCCCTTGTCTCACTTACCCTTATATAAGGGTACTATTGCTCTCAATCCCTTTGGAACTTTACCCTCTATAAACGCTTTGTCACACACTTCCAAATCAATCAATCACCATCTCGCCTCCGTTGTTGGATCATTCCACCAGTAATTTCATCTATACCTGCTGCAGATTTACCATTCTTCCAACTTTCTCACTCTACCATTTACCTCACTAATAACCTCATCCTAAAAATACCTATTCCTTCTTGCACCCATCAAACCCACACCATTCACTATCACCTCTTCATTACTGTTAATATTGTGCAGATTTTGAAGTGTTTCTTTCCACACTCCTCACACCCATTTCATCAGTTACAAAAGCACCATCTATTCATTATTCTAAGCAGATTCCCTTTATATTCTCTCACTTAACCTTTCGCGCTTCCTTCCAGAGGAGCTTTATTCTCCTGTAAGTCCCCATTCATCCTCCTTCCAAACTGTTCATTTTACCTCTTTGTTTTCTCCTACGGATACACCTTTTAGTATTTCTTTTTTCCTCCTTATATAATTCCAAGCATCTTTCTTTTGAGTCATCATTTGCTTTTAGTACATTCAACCACGCTTCTTTTTTACCTTTAACCGCTTTCATCACCTCTTCATTCCACCATTCACTGTTAACATTCTTACCTTCTACTTTAGCACATCCACATACTTCCTTTGCACTATTAACAATTGCTTCCTTCATTTGCCCTCTGATTTGTTTAGTATCAACTTGTTACATTAACCTAATTACCCTCAATATGAGAAATAAAGTTTAATAATGTAGGTAAAGTATTACCTTGTTTGGTGGAAAAGTCATCAAAAAAGGAATAGTCTATTTTACGAAACAATCAGTCTTAAATATGGCCATAAATAACAACATTTATAGTTCAAATGGACTATTATCCACACAGGCACATTCACTTTCTGGGCAGTTGTTCTTGACTTGGTGTTACAATTTTTATTGTCATAGATAAACTTTATTATTAGCTTTTATAATAAACTTAATTTAGTTAAATGAAATAATGTCATAAAATGATCTTAGGCCATGGCCACTCTAATACAAATCCCTAAAAAGAGAAATATACATACTTTAAATTAATTAATATTTACATAGATACACTACTCGACTAATCCAAACAATCTCTATTGTTTGAACCTTTCCACTACTAATCTTACATGATTTCTTTCCTTTGAACTTCTCTTCAATACATGAACTCCTTCACCTGAAATTAATAATAATAATAATAATAATAATAATAATAATAATAATAATAATAATAATAATAATAATAATAATAATAATAATAATAATAATAATAATAATAATAATAAAAATAATAATTGCTGTTTTTTTTTCTTTGTTTTTGAAATAGTTAACCCAATAAGTGCATTTAACTAACGTTTTCAACATCGACATCACATGATTCTAAAACACACTAGGTTTTAATCATAATAATAAAATTCATTTTAATTTAAATATTTTAATATTGCTGCGATATTTTGTATTTCCTTAATTTTAAGAAATTGGATGATAATCATCCATTCATTTATTTGTATTCATCTCTCAATAAAATGATTGTTTTTAAGTATTAGTCCAATCCAGACTCATGCTCCAAAATCATGTCAATCTACTGACTGAAAAGAAGTTTTTATTTTTTTTTTATTTTTTTTTTTTTTTGTGACAGTGTTGATTGATCTTCAAAAGAGATTGCCTCTTTTCATGGATCTTTAGCACAACTTGGCTTAATATTTGGTTGTATTACATTCCTTTAGGCTTACTTACATATTTTTATTTAATTTCAGATCTTTCCCAACAATGAAACAAACTTTGCTTTAGCAGATAACATTAAAAATGAAGAATTAGACCAAAAGGCATCAATAAAGTCAGAAATGAGGGAACCAAATGTTGAATTTGAGTTTGATGAAGGGCTTGTCAACATGGAAATTATAAAATCTGAAAATCCGATGATTGCGGAGAAGTCAAGTGCTAAATATGTAGATGTATGTTAATTCTTTTGTTATTTTTTTTACTCAAGTTAGAAACATATTAAGAGAACAAAAAAATTATTATTATTATTATTATTATTATTATTATTATTATTATTATTATTATTATTATTATACAAACACTTTGAGGTTTTGTGAACAAATGAAATCAATTTATTAATATCCAATTTGCAATATTAAGATCGATCAAGTAATTAAAAAGCTCTGAAGAGCAAATACCTTAAGTAAATTTATGTATATAATTTTTTACATGTGAGTCTGTGTCTGTATGTGTGTGTGCACCAATTGTCAAATATTATCAGTGTTGATTAATCACCCAACTCCTGTTTGCTGATAACTCAATTGTTCTCATGCTATTCATCAGAAGGACACTGCCTTTAGCAACTGCTGTGTGTGTGTGTGTCATCTTCATACTACATTAGCTCTTCCTATTTATGATATATGATGTAGGTGGTAGGCATCTGAATGAAATCAAAAGTATGTATGTTGATAGTGAAGTGTGTTTAGAAATAAATGGAGTGGGGAGTGAATGAAATCAAAAGTATGTATGTTGATAGTGAAGTGTGTTTAGAAATAAATGGAGTGGGGAGTGAATGAAATCAAAAGTATGTATGTTGATAGTGAAGTGTGTTTAGAAATAAATGGAGTGGGGAGTGAATGGTTTAATATTAATAGTGGAGTGAGGCAGGTACTGTATGTGTTATATCTCTATGGCTATTTAATTTGTATATGGATGGGGTAATGAAAGAACTAAAGGTAGGGATAGCAGGGGAGGGGGTTTGATTGAGAATGGAAGAGAGTGGAAGGTGCACTGCTTATTGGTCGCAGATGATTTGTTTTTATGTGATGAATATGAAGAAAGTTTGAGAGAATTGATAGAGGGGTTTGATAGGGTGTCTAAAAGGAGGTTTGAAAGTAAATGTAGGAAAGAGTATGATGATGATGATGGGTGAGGAGAGTCCGCAGTATAAATCATGTTGGAAGGTAAGCAACTGGAATGAGTACCTGAGTTTAGATACCTTGGTTATATGTTGAATGAAAAGAAAATGGATGATACAGAAGGTAATAGGAAAGTTATGAGTGATTGGAAGGTGGCTGGTGCAATGAAATCTGTGGTGAATGCAAGGGGAATAAGTTTTGAATGCACTTGGGTTCTACATGAGGGTATGTTGTTACCGGTTTTAATGTATAGTAGCAAAACTATGGTGTGGAATAAGAGGTATAGATCTATGGTGCAGTCTGTTTAGATGGATAATATCTTAAGGGCGTGTTAAGTGTGAGAAGAATTGATAAAATGAGTAATGATCGTGTAAGAAAGCTTTGTGGTGTGAAGAAAGACGTCAGCGAGAGAGAATAAATGTGATTGTGTTAAGATTGTTTGGTCATATGGATAAGGTGTATGATAGTTGGTTGTTTAAGCACATGTATAGAGGTTAGTTTGTTGGGAATCGACCAGGTGGGAGACGTAAGAAAAAGTGAATTGAGTCAGTAAAAGAGTGTCTGTAAGATAGGAATGTGAATTTAGCAGAAGAGAGAGAAATGGTGCATAATAGGAGTAAATAACATGGTTTTGTGAAGGGGGGCATGGTTGTGTTGTGGGTCTGGCCCAGGGGATGAACCCTGAAATTGATGAGATACCACCGTGGGGTCTGTCGAAGTGTTGTGAAGATCTAGGGTGGACTTTTGGCTGCGACGGGCTCCCACCTAAGGGTATGGGGGGGAGGGATTCTTTTCAATTTTGGACATGTTCTTCTACTTAACTATTCAGTTTCCAATGTTTGTTTATCACCCCACCCCCATCTGTGTTGACCTGTGGGAATATATATATATATATATATATATATATATATATATATATATATATATATATATATATATATATATATATATATACTTATATATATATATATATATATATATATATATATATATATATATATATATTAGTGATAGAGACGATTAATCGTCATCGTCATCAGCAAAATCGGCATATTTTTCTCAATCGTCATCGTCGCAAATTTTGCCGATTAATTGAACAAATATTAAAAATTTTAATAAAATTAAAACTCAATAATAATAAATATATATATATATATATATATATATATATATATATATATATATATATATATATATATATATATATATATATATATATATATATATAAAGATCTTTCTTTAACCTATCACCAATTATCATATATATATATATATATATATATTATTAGTGATTGGGACGATTAATCGTCATCGTCATCGGCAAAAATCGGCATATTTTTTTTCAATCGTCATCGTCATCGGCAATTTCTGCCGATTATTTTGCCGATTAATTGAACAAATATTAAAAATTTTGAATAATATTAAAACTCAATAATAATAATAATAATAATAATAATAAATAATTCTATATATACTATATATATATATATATATATATATATATATATATATATATATATATATATATATATATATACTATATATATATATACCGTATATATATATATATATATATATATGCTGCTGCTGCTCTGCCTTAACATATATATAATATGCTCCATATATGCTCTGCTCTTCTTGCTGCTGCTATAACTACTTTGCTATAACATATATATATATATATATATATATATATATATATATATATATATATATATATATATATATATACCACATTTTTGCATATGGTATGTATGACATTCCAGTGCCTAATGGTTCACTTCGCCTTTCTGTATTGCGTTCATATCCACACTCATCCTCCAGACAACATATCATTTTTACACATACTTATATCCACCTCTTCTAGACAACATCTTTCAGACATCCCTATCCCCTTATATCCATACATGTAGGGAGAAAAAATTGCCCACATCATATGTCCTGCGTGTCGTAGAAGGCGACTAAGGACGGTGGTAGTTGGGTTGACTCCACTACAACTTATCTTTTTCCAGGAATGCTAATGCATGCCTCGGAGAAGGTCGTGATCGCAGTAAGCGCCCTCCTACCCTTCGATGAAAATGTATGAATCGAATCTGTATATGAAATATCAGAGGAATAAATGTTGAGGAGATGAGGAGAGAGAGGTGATAGATGTATTTAGAAAGGATACTTAAAATTTGATTTGCTCGCTGTGACTGAGACAAAGATGAAGAAGAGGAAACAGTGAAAATGAGTGGTGTGGTGTAGTGATGTGTTTTGTGTTGCTGTGGAAAGAAGGAATGAGAGGGGATAGAAAGAATTTGCAATTCTGATAAGTGAGTTGTGGTAGAGAGCTATGGAATTTTGTGTGTGAGTACTAGAAGTCTAGAGGTTAAATTTAAGTTTGAAAAAGGTCAAAATTTGTGTAGTTGCGACATATGATCCATCTGAGAGGTATGTTGAAAAGAGTACGATTTTCTGGGATAATCTGGATGATGTTTTGGATGGGGAAATAGGAGATTCAGTTCATTTTGCCACATATCTGCCCATTCAAGCATTTTTTTACAGTTGTCACCACCACTCACGGGCAAGAGCCCTATTCAAGGAGAGTGTAGTACTCTCAAAAGAGAGTTTGCACCCTTGCCCGCAAATTACGCATATGAAGGCACCAGACGCAGGCTAAAGTGAGGAAATTAAATTCAGTAGGAAATACAGAAGAAGGTGGAAGAGAATTCCACAAAACAGGGGTGGTGGGAAAGAAGGAAGCATCACAGCAAACTAGCCTGGACCAATATCTACACAAAACCCGTGCGCAGATACAGCACCTATTGTGCTACGAAGGCGTCGTAAAGGTTATTGGTACGCGGTGATAAGTTCCCTAGGCACTTTCCACTGCGGTACCCTGGGTTAGAATAAAGCTTTCCAAGCTTATCGCCTCGCAAAGAATGAAGGGGTCAAGTGAACTGGAAGAAGTACAGAACAGTTTATAAGCCTTTTGCCGTTGACTCGACCCTGTCCAAAAGCCGGGGAAACCAGAGCCCCTCCCCAGATATGAGAGCAGTACTCCACATACATAAGCGGATGAGACCTTTGTATAGCGGAGCAACGGAGAAAAGGAGGAAAAAATCTCGCAGTCTAAGCAGAACTTCCAGTTCTTTGAGGCCACTAGCAACCGTTGTGATGTGAGGTTTCGAAGACATTTTTTGTTCATGTTAAGGCCAAGGATGTTTATATTGTCAACAGGAGAGACGACAGAACCGTCGAAAAAGACAGGAGGAAAATTAGAAGGTATTTTGGAGAAGAAGATTTGTAAAAGTTGGGTTTTTAAAGTATTGAATTTCTAAAGTTATTTCTAATATCCATCAGCGAGAATAGAATTGGAAAGATAAAGACGAGAGGCAATTCCAGGAGTAAAAGTGGGAGTAGAATGATATGAGTTAAAGAATAAAGGGTCAGTCATCGGAATACGGTGGACAGGATTAGAGGTGCAAGGTGAGAAGATCATTAAAGAGAAAAGTAGGAATAAAAGTGGGAGATAAGACAGAACCCCTGAGAACACCACTATTGACAGAAGAAGAAAAGTCGCCCCATCCAAGAACAAATGATATTAGGCGATTTTGAAGAAAGCTGAGAAATAAAGTAAAAGCAAGAGAAGGAGGAAACTCAAGGAGGAGCTTGGAGAGTAGTGACGCGTGCCATACTCAGTCAAGTACTTTGTATATGTCAACGCGCAACCACGGAAGTCTCCCTGGTTCTAGGCAAAAACCATAAATCGTTTGGAGTATGAATGTATATCCGCCAGTAGACTTCGTGCAACGAGAGCCATTGCTGGCGATCAGGTGATTTCAGATGATCCCTCTGCCAGTCATAGGGCGAATAGTTAAGAAGGATCCAAGGCAGCTTTGCTTTTTCGGAATAGGTTGGACATGTGAGAGCTTCAAACACTGAGAGGGAAAGTGCTAGTATTGAGACATGAGAATATTATAGTTGAGCGAGGGGCCGAAGAGATTAGCCTTTTCAGTTGGAGAGTAGCAACACAATGATCAGATCGAATAATAAGAGGAGGAGAAGAGCAGATTTACAGGTTGCCCTTGCTAGAGATGAAAAGATTTGTCAGTAGGAGAACCAAGGGAGTTAGGCACTTTCCTTTGTTGAAAGCCAGCTTTGCTCGTCCGAAGAGTATCCCTGCAACAGTTTTTCCAGCTGAATGAAAATTAGCGAGGTGATAGGAGAACGAGAATTTTCCACACCCGATGAGGCACTGTCTCCAGCTGAATGGCCAGAGAATAAGCACGATAGAACCATGGATTATGAGGAAGAAGATTTAGTTTTAGAAGGAATGAATGAGGGAAGAAAAATTTAGCTGAAGAAGGAATGAAACTGCTCATCCCATCAACGATTACAGCTCCCTCCTTATCTTTTAAATCTTTACACATCCATCATTCCTTACTGTGGTAGCCAATTTGCTATCATCTGCAAAACTTGGAAACCTTACATTTTAAGTCCCTGGTCTAAATATTTTATACATGTATGAGGAACCGCCGCTTGACTAAGAAATCGTTACGGACCACAAACATGCCTCCTCCCATCAATAAATACTTTTCATTTTCGTGATTAACTGTTATTATTATTATTATTGGCGTATTATTATTATTATTATTATTATTATTTTTATTATTATTATTGTGTGTGTGTGTGAAACCATTATTAATGTTATTATTATTATTATTATTGAGACTTAAGGAATCAAAAATTTTGATCGCTAAGATAATTTCGGGAGGTTGAACCCCCTGACCCTCCTATATATATATATATATATATATATATATATATATATACTATATATATATATATACTATATATATATATATATATATATATATATATATATATATATATATTTTTTTTTATCTTCTTTCTTTACACTATAGAGAGAGAGAGAGAGAGAGAAGAGAGAGAGAGAGAGAGAGAGAGAGAGAGAGAGAGAGAGAGAGAGAGAGAGAGAGAGAGAGAGAGAGAGAGAGAGAGAGAGAGAGAGAGAGAGAGAGAGAGAGAGAGAGAGAGAGAGAGAGAGAGAGAGAGAGAGAGAGAGAGAGAGAGAGAGATAGAGAGAGAGAGAGAAGAGAGAGAGAGAGAGATAGAGAAAGGTAGACAGACAGATAGAAAAGAGGGAGAGAGAGAGAAGAAGAAAGAGAAAGAGAGAGAGAGGAGAGAGAGAGAGAGAGAGAGAGAGAGAGAGAGGGAGGAAGAGAGAGAAAAGAGGAAAAGAAAAAAAAAGGAAAGGCAAACAGAGGAAGAAAAAGAAGAAGAAGAAGAAAAGAGAAAAATTATTATTATTATTATATTATATACCCATATATATTATTATTATTATTCTTATTAATAATATATAAATACTTGTACTTATTATATATATATGTATATATAATATGCATAATAAGAAGAAGAAGAATTTAAGAAGAAGAAGAAGAAGAAGGAAAGAAGAAAGAAGAAGCGGAAACTATAAAAAAAAAAAAACATTTAACTTATAACTTATTATTATTCAAACCAAAAATGCCTTACTTGTACTTATTATGCT
>JABUQX010035659.1:0-50747 GCA_015478945.1 Trachelipus rathkii | reverse complement strand
GAAAAGTAATGACTGTAAAACCGATTCATTTGAGCCACAAAATTTAGTTTCAAACATCCTTAATAAAGTTCATCTAGAGAAAGGCGCTATAGGTTGTGCTTTGAAAGCTGCTGGTTTCTGCTTCGGAAAATAACTCTGTGAATGTTTTAGAACCCAAAGGTAATTCATTCCGTATACAATTGAGGAAAAAGAGGCAGAAGGCATTAGTAAAGAAATTATGGTATGAATATAACGATTTCTTTCATAGTAACTGACTTGAAAAAATCGAGAATATCGAAAAATGCCGTTTAGTCGATTTGGCCCTGAAGGTAATGGAGTAAAAAATACTTTATAATCCATCTAACGAGAACAGAGATGACCTCTTTATACATTATCGGCCATGATGGAGCTAATCATCACTATGCTATAACAGAAAAGTTAAAGCTATAAGTTGTTTTGAGAACACCAAAAAGCATAAGGCGTATATGAATGGTATCTTTTGTACTTATTGCTATACTTTCAATAGTAATAATATTACACATAAATAAGACTGTGAACATTATGGATTTAGACAGTGTCTATCAGTGACGATAAAGTGTCAAGCTCCTAATAATTATGATGGTAAATTCCATGAATGTCGTGAATGTAATCGGAAATTTTATAATGCAGTATGTTTTAAAAATTATTCAGGATGATAATACGTTGCAAGAAAAATTAAGATTTGTAAACTCTGCCTTGAGCAAATAAAAAAGGCTGATCGCTTACGTAGTTCAAACACGATTGCACCAAAAGCTTATTGCAAAACCATGCAGTACATTATACGTAGCCTAGAGAGACGAGTATATCATATATGCTACATGAAAAAGGAAAATAAGAAGAAGAAAGAACTGATCCGGTGGTTTCATACATGTTACTAGATATCGAGAAACCATTTTTACCCCAAGGAAAGATTTTTAAAGGATATGAGGATAAAGGACAGAAGAATAATGAATTGCACTTCCTTATTTACGGTATGCCAAATGATATGCGAAATTTGTACAGATAAGGAAGGTGACTAAACAAGTATGTTCACATTGTGGTTCAAGAACAAGAACATTTAATTAGAGACCGAAAAAAAAACGCCTGTAAATCAATTTATAGACTCCCTGATAACTGTTCAGAGGAAAAAATTCCAGAAACGAAAAAAGTAGTTGTTGCTGCACAGTAATGGCGGGAAAATTTATCATCATTCGTATTATGCATCATACAACACACCAAGTTCAAAATTCTGATCAGCAGGAAGTCCTATAAAAAAGACGACGTACAGGTAATTAAAATAATTTCAAATGGGATCAATGATAATATAGTCTTCAGGGATACATTGCTTTTCACACCATGTGCAGTTGAAAAGCATGGGCCTAAATGCTATGCAAAAACAAACAACCAAGGTCCGCCTCTATTACATTTTTAAATGAACATACCTTGTGAATTTTATAAATGTTTTCTAGCTTGATAGAAGATTAAATTCTATAAGAGAATTATTTGATTGGTATTAGCAAAGATAGAACAGAATATATATCAAATGTTGACAAAAGAATACAGAATATTTTTGAAGGAATGGTGCAAGTACTGTGTACAAGATGTTAATATACTAAGAAAATGTTTATCAGCATGACAATATTTTCATTAAAGATTTTGATAAAGATTTTCTAGATAAAAACACAACAATGCATCTTTATGCTTTACAACTTTATTAAAAAGTGTTTCATGCCTAGAAAAAGATACGGATTCTTAGGTCGCGGAAACCCTAACCTTTCACCTACAACAAATTCGCTGGCTCTTGTATCAAAATGAAACAAATATAGACATTAAGGTCATGCTCGGCAACGGATGGAGAAGATAGGGTTTAAAATTTAAGAAACCAAGTGGCTTTACGCCTGACGGGTTCGGAAGTGAACGGCTATGAAAACAGACGTTTCCGATCACCACGGTGTGCGTTCATGCGGATGTCATATAAGACGGTAATAAAGGAAAAGGTAGTGCTTTGCAAGCGTATCGGCTGATTGACCGCATACAATCCTTACCATGAAACAAGAAAGATAGCTATTACAAGAAGGCCGGCTTAAATATGCACATTATTGTCAATGGCAGTATTAAAGAAATGATTTACACATGTAAAACCGATGTAAAATCTATAAGCAAATTAGGAAGAATCAAGTGGTCTCAATCTATAACAAAGACTCGAATAGACAATACATTTGTAGAAGTCCAGCATTGAACATTCTTAAATACTTGCCCTCCAATCTAAAGGACAGAAGACACGATAGACTTATACGATCGCGTTCTATCCTTTTGTTTTCCAGAAAAACGTAATGGAAAAAGTACCCGTTGTGCCCTCCTGTGAAAAAACTAATATGTGATAAGGGCGAATTAACCCTGAATCTTCAAAAACAGTGAGTTGGAATCATATTACCACTCACACCAGACTCTATTTCGGTACAGACTTTACATCTTCACACTCTCTCCCCTCCCACCCGTTACTGAACTCTCATACCTCCTCCCGTCCTCGCTAAGACAGAGGCGCAAAATAAAATAATATCTTTCCGACTCTGTGTAAAATGCCTCTCACAGAAAAATTGTGCGAGAGATGCCCCAATACTCTATATAAGAACCATAACGTGTACTTGAAGTGATATACACAACCTGAAATATTCAAGTCTCCAGCATTAGACGATGGGCGTTCCGAGAATAACTTAAAATATTTGAAGACGTTTGGTCGTTAGGAAGAAGGATGTATATTGTCAATAACTCACTGTGACAACCTTCTTAAAAATAAAGACAGAGGCCTCAGGACCACCAAATAATATTCACGAAGACGATCCTGATTTCGAGAAAAAACTTAAAGAGTTTTGTCCGTCTTTTCAAAGAAAGGGAAGGTGTCGAACTTGATATTAACAATATCAAGAGAAAACCCTGGGATGCGGGTTCATTGCAAATTATATGTCTCAATCTTCTGCTTGGGGAAATTTGGCACAAAAACACCTAAAGAGGAGATGTTAGAGTTACAGTGATACAACAAAGTATGGGGAAACTTAAATCAACCAATGTGCCAATGAAGTCACTAGGCGTTATTCCGATAGGCTGTAAATATGTTGTAAAAACAGTTGTCAAAAAACTGCACAGCCGGAACGCACGTCAACTGCCTACAAAATATTCCTTCGCATTCGTTTTACGACTGCATATGACGTAAAATTATACCGAGCTACTTAACAAAGTTCAAACAAAAGGGCATTTGTACTGCGAATACAGACTCTTTGTATTTTGTCGCTGGAGGAAGGATGGGAAACGATTGAAGTTATTGAAACAGGACTTTTTGGGGTGAACTACACAGAATTGAAATAGCAGATTATGGATTCTGAGGCATACGGCGGATTCCTTGTGGTTTTTACTGACCTAAGTCTTATGCTGTTAGGGAATAAAACTGCAGATGGAAATATGAAAATATAATTGTAAAAGCCAAAAAGGTCTTACAATCAATAAAGATACAAAAGGATACTATTTATTTTTGAAAAAATTGGTAAAGTAATCGAAATTTTTACAAATAGTATAGGTCACGCATGAGTCAATTGTACAATGACATCAAAAAACACCCTGATGTTACAGTGAAGGCAATGAATGAAATTTTACAATTTGATAATGTTGATAAAGTATGATGTACGAGACGATGACCTACCTCATAAAAAAGCTGCACGAATAGACGAGTCACGGAATCCTAATGCTAATTTACACGGACAGGAACAGGAGGAGGGTTTATGTCACAGTGTGCCCTAATATACTTTCAGCCTGGGGGAAATATGGAGTTGTTCAGTTATTGTTACTGTACTAAAATGGCTTCCAACACACACCATCAAGCGAATCTTTATTTAAAAATTCATTTGTCGCCACTGCCATTCATATTGGTTATAAAGCGGGGTACATTATTCATTTTAATATATTATAAATACTTATTCTATGTCTAATGTATAATTTTAATGTTTTTATTTGTTACAAATATTCTGAATAATAAAAGGAAAAATAAAGCTATTCATTTTTATTTAAATCAGAACATAAAAATTCAATTTTCATGTATTTTCAATTGCCTCTATTTAGGAGCGCCGCGGAGCCTTAAAAAGAGATAAACCCTAAAAATATTTCAGGTATCTTCTGAAAGGTTCCAGGATGTTACTATTGACGTTAATGGTGACATTGTGTGTGGTTGTGTGCTTTGAACTTGTGTGTGTGGTGTGTGTGTGTGGTGTGTGTCGTGCCTGTAGCATTATTCTTTAGTTCATTACACAATTTAGGTCAGGATACGTTAAATCTTTGTATACAATATTACTGTTGTTAATGTAAAATTAACATGAATATGTTAGAGACATGCTTGAAAAAGTTGTGAATAGGTTTACGGAATAGCGTTTTGCACTGTAATGTTAAGTTTACATTTACTATTGTCAAGTATGGAAACTTTGTTAATGATAGCAGTTTATTCGGGCTTTAACGGTGTGTGCAGGTTGTCGTATGTACATTATTTTTCTTTAAGTTCATGTTACATCATTGTTAAGCTTTATTAAATGTGCAAACCTTTATTTACGCTAGAGTATATTCGTTGAACGAGTGATAATTAACCAATGTTGTGATTGTCGAATAGGTTACGTTTTGCATTAAATGTTACCTGTTGTTAAGTATGGAACCTTTGTTAATGTTAAAGCAGTTTATTCGGGCTTAAGGTGTGTCAGGTTGTCGTTGTACATTTATTTTCTTAGTTCATGTTACATTCATGTTAGCTTTATTGATGTGGAAACCTGTATTACGCCGGCTAGAGGGTAAATAAATTCGTTATCGTAGATATTGAAATATATTAAGCGCGTAATGTTGACTGAGTATCAATTTTTTCTCGAGGCCCCAAAATCTTAAAGTTTTTCATTAACCATGTGCTGCAGTGTTACAATTCGAGGTAAAGCATCTAGCAAGTAACGAGTGCCAGACTATTGTAGATTAGGTATGGATTGTGCGTCTTTCAAAGACAGATAGTTATACGATTAGTTTATAGGAAGCAATCTTTAACGACTCTCTGTGACGATGTTTGTTCTCAAAGAATTAGTATATAGTCTCGTCATATACAATGTAAGCATGCGAGAATGCGTTAAATTAGCTGTTGGAAAATATTAGCATAATGTAGATGGTATAATTTGTAACGTGATTGTGATCAAGAGTGTTATGTTTGTTCCATATGTAATCATGCACTCTATTTTGTACATAAAGTTCAAAGATCCAGGACAATTATCGATAAAAGACTGCTTTAATTTAAATCGATTGTTGGTAATGTGTTTAAACAACGATACAAACTTTTATTAGATATACATCTAACGAGAACAGAGTATGACCCTTATTATTCGTTGATTTTTAGTTATTCAATTATATTTTACGATGGGAGTAATCATTACTATGCTATAACAAGAAGATAGAATTAAGTTGTTTTTGAGAACACCGAATTTTATATGTTAAGTGCATTATAAGCCGCTAATAAAATTAGAGATGGTAATATTCATCTTCGATTACTTAAATTTGCGTGACTTTGAGTAATTTATTCAATAGAAACAGAATAAAATATAGTAATCAAACAGAATTAGTAGAATACTGGGAAACGAGTGTAGTGGAGTTGGAAGAGGAGCGGTGTTCTGTGAGCGATAACGTGTCAAGGCGCGTGCTATTTGATCACGTTATGTAGTAATTTTTCAATGCAATGATGTTCTACGTGAGAATTTTGATGAGAGGTCGGATATTGAATTATTAACATGTACTAAAATATTTTTAGTATAATACTATAGTTATATATAAAAAATGACATTCAGAAGGATAAAAATTCAATACGTTGACAAGAAAAATAATAATGATTTTTTTATAAGGAAAACTAAAATGATTCTTCAGTGAGCAAAAAGTATAAAAGGAAATTAAAACATATTATGCTTCTTAAAATAAGATTTACAAAAACAAAACGAGAATTGTTTTTTGTTCGGTTATTGCAAAACATTTAGAAAAAAAAGAATAAAAACATAATGTTGAGAGCCAATAAGATGGTAATTACGTTCGCAAAATTTCATATATTGCCTACATAGAAAAATAGAATAAATAAGAAATGAAGAAACGCAATTACTGATCCGGCTGTTCATTACAATGAACCTATATTATTATCGAAGAAAAAAATAATCTACAAAATAGTTAAAAAAAGTTAATATAATAAAAAAAGAAATAAAAACGAAAACAAAAGGATAATATATATAGTATAAAAAGTCAATCTTCCATAAAATCTTACTGGTTATGTACTAATAAAAAATACAGAAATTGAGCAAACACAAAGGTAAAATCATAAGAGTATACAAAAGAAATAACTGTGATATAAGAAAAAAATAAAGTTAGAAATTTAAAAAATTAAAAAAAAAAAATAAAAATGATGAAACACCAAAAGAGTACTAGTAATAAATAGCTGTATAATGATAGAGAAATACCCTATAATATAGAAAAAAACCAAAAAGTATCATTTTAAATATAAAAAGAACAACAGAGAAAAAAACTGAAAACTGAGTAAATTGCAGTTAATAAACTATATAAAATTTTAAATAAAAATGAAAGTCTTCAAGAGAAAGTGTAAAAAATCACGACAGTCCCACAAATAATAAGAGAAGAGCATGATGACATATATGAGATTACGGAAAATATTCAACATCACAGTATCGTTATATGACATATCATAAACATCCCCAAGTTCAAATTAAACTAAAGGAAAGAAATAAATAACGTATAAAAAAAAAGAGATAAAATTTAAAAAATATTTAAAAAAATGAAGAATAAAATATGAGAGAAGTATGAAGAGAGATATATATTACAAGATTATACAAATAAACACGATTAGTGCAAATTTTTCAACACATGAGATATATAAAGCAAGCCTAAAAATAAGACAAGGGTGTCAAAGTTATAGAAAAAAGACAAATACCCACATATGGATTACATCCCCGATTAAAACATTAATATAATGAAAAGAAAATAAAAATTAGAAATAAACAAAGTTAATAAAGAGGCACTATTATATTATCCTTCATCTCTATAATAATAAAGTTAAGAAAAAATATAATTTATTCATAAAACGACAATAAAAACAAAAATGAAAAAAACTATGAATAATAGATATAAAAATAACAAGAAATAATCCTATAAATTCTGTTAAACAGACCTAATATGAAATAGACAGAAAATAGAACGATAAGAATTAGAAAACATATATAAAATTATAAAAAGTAAAAAAATAAGAAAATAAAAGTTATAATAAATCCAAAATATAATACATTCATAATTGATAAAGAAATGTAACAGTTTAAAGAGCTTTAGCATAATAAAATATAGTAAACCAACTAGTGTATGATGCAATGTCTTCCAAACTTAGGTAAAAAAGAAATTTTTTAGTTATTACTATATATATAACATAAAGAAAAAATAGAGAGAATTAATAAGTTATATATGTAGATAAAGTTAGTCATTGTCTAACATTATAGAAAACGTTTATGGCTTTTGCAAGATGAACTATATTGTCAACAATGAAGACAGAGAATAATGTACATGTTATGAAACAGAATCAGTTATAATTGTTGAAGACATTGATATGAATCTTAGTTTATGTAAACAGCAATGATTCTTACCATAACCTCAGACACCGTGCACATCGGTTAATTCATATCCCTCGTAGCGTCATAGCTGCCTCACTATTCCTTCAGTACTCCTCCAATTCCTATCTATTCTTCTTTCCTTCTTTTTCCATTCCTCGCCTTTCCTCCTTGCGCTTCAACTTGCATTCTTCTCTTACATACTTCCTTTAACTGAGTTTTTCTGTGAAGTGTCCTATACGCCTTCTTCTTTCTGTAGTGTGTCACCCGTGAGAAACCTCTCCATCTTCACGCGAGAGGAGAAGGTGCCCTGGACTCACGAATCGCATCCGCTGACCTTCTCGTAAACTCCTACTCGCAGAGAACATCCGACTCCTTCTACACCCTGATTCTATGACACTAATGTGCACTATCTTCTGCTACCATACAATCCTCAATTGTTGAGGAGAGAGGAGGAACAGGCGCTCGCCGCACCATTACGGGAGAGAGAGAAGCAGAAGGGGATTATAGTAGATAAAGTTAGAACCAAGTGACCATGTCTACCCAAATTCTGAGGTTCCGCCTTCTTCAGACTCAATAAGGATTATTCACGAGGTTAATAGAAATAAAATAACATAAGAGATGCAGATTACAAAACCCTAATTAAAATTCAACTAACAGGTAATAAGTAAGAGCCAATCAAAGCAACTATCTCACAGACAACCAAGATCAAAAGACTCAGTCAAATCACAGAGCATGTGTACTGCTCAGTTCAGAGTTTAGACCTGCATGTCTATCTGACCTCCAAATGATCCCTTGTTACGTCCCCCTCCAGTCAAGCCTACCATCGTTCAATTCCCACTCAGCACGTAACCGTCACTTTTGCGCACTGTAGCAGGACTAAGCCACATCTCGGAGGAGTGAAGCTCCCACCTGCTATTAATATACAATCCGACAACCGCCACTTGCAATATTTACCTACTGTTTCAATGCTTAAACCAGATACATAGATAATACTGAGTGTCGCAAGTTTCAGACCTAGTACCGTCTTATACTATGAGGAAAGAGCTTAGGGATGTCAAAAGTCTTCCAATGTTACGTGACACGATTAAATGCGTAGACTCAATTAAATTAATACCGCTCATTATTTTCATTTCGATTTATACTCTTAATATTAATGTGTGCTATAAATAACACAAATCGCAAGTTAAACGTACAGCAAAAGACGATTCCTAAGAACGATCCAATATATG
This sequence comes from Trachelipus rathkii, assembly GCA_015478945.1. Lineage (NCBI taxonomy): Eukaryota > Metazoa > Arthropoda > Malacostraca > Isopoda > Trachelipodidae > Trachelipus > Trachelipus rathkii. The sequence goes on along the minus strand of JABUQX010035659.1, from coordinate 41,860 downwards.
GGTTAATCGATCCAACCCGGACCATAAATTCGAATTGATTCTACACCTGTCTATAACAATGATGAGTCTGTATCTACGACTAACAACATATGAAAACCCTTACTAGAGGAACCAAATATAGCCCCTCTTTTGGTGGGTGCTCCGCCCCCCCTGTGGTGGAGCTAAAAACTCCAAAACCTGGTCTTCCAGTACCTTAAACATACGTTTGCGACGCAGACCGTTACACAACGTTAACACTGACCACTGTTACAAGACCTCTAAATAAAATATAACACTATGTTGCAACACACCTTGTATATGACATATGACCAAACATGACAGAAGCAGATTCTATATCCGTGTTGCAAAATAACTTCCGGATTCAAAAGTTGGCATGTCACAGTTGCCCGCACCTCTCTATCCTACTCTTATGCGCGTTATAATAATTGGGAGAGTGAATTTAATACTCAGATACGAATATTGCCATAACGACCCCTACTTTGCCGCTCGCCCTAAAATGAATTACTACTAATCAGGTTTGAGGGACAGAATCATCATACTGTAGCACCACTAGTTATAGATCGCACATCTTCTCATCAGTAGATTTATCAATGGAGAACTTTATATGTGAGAGTTTGTTACTTTCTTCATAATGGTATTGGAATGAGAAATTGAATTTTCTCAATCCTGTGATAACATATGTAACATTTAACACGGTTACAATTACTCTCAAGACGTCCTTCCAAAGAGCCTTTTGAAAATCCGCGTCCTCTGCCCTCAGAGCTAGGCTAGAGCTACACAATACCAAGAATAAATATTATTGTCATACGCACAAGCTACAGTTGACTGTCAAAAATATTAATATCAGTTTGTGAAGTGTGTAAGAGGTAACACCTGAAATGGTGTACGCAGAAAATCACCAATGAATTTTACTTGACAAAAATATGCAGAAGACAATCATAATAATAATTGTATTAATGAAAGAGAGAGAGTGCAAGTATCTCAGCAAGTTTATTGAAAAACCTACTGAGAAGAATAATTTGGAGAAGTCTTGTTCATTACAGTTCAACGTATTAGAGTAATATTGGTCCAACAAGTAACCCACATTATGAACGATGTGTGTTAGTTAGGTCCCGAGGCTAATTTGTAAGTAGCAAGAGCTACAAGACGTTATAGTACTCAGAGATCCTGTGATTGCGTCATTTGTGATATAAGACATCCCCTAGACAACATGAGAGTCGATTATTTATATTGTGATTTAACAACGATATTTTCCGAGGGTATTTTTTCAGCTGTTGTTTATTTATTCATAAAAGTAGATTACCGAGTGCTATGGTTATTTTTATTTTGAGAAAGGTGAAGCATTCCAACATATTTATATATCCTAAATAATAAATAGGGACATAGAGGACTTAATCTAAGTAGATAATACTCACATACCAAATATAATGATATATTCACGATATAAGATATACGAAATATCTCATGTATTTATTTCAGAGGGTAATATATAATAAATATAACTTAATATAATAATATAGAGTTATTATATGGTTTACCGACTTTTTTTATCTAATGAGTCGGGAAAACCTCCCTCGACATGAGGTGACCGTTTTATATGAATATAACTAATTACGTAGTCAGACCATGTTAACTTCGTGCTGACCACTTTTGAGGCACGTTAATTTACATATGGCTTATATAATATATGTTCTATTCTAAGACAGTTGATCTGCCTGTTGCGGTTTTAATGATTCTGTGATGTTATTTCCCTCTAGAATTTTTTACTGTAATATGAGGAATAGGTGCCAAGATATATTGCAAAATGAATTGAAAGTCTTCCTTGAATTGAGTAATTTTAGATGATAAACAATAAATAAAAGTTTTAGTGATTAATTTTATAATATTTCATTAGATTTCACATTTAATATAATTTGAAAAGAGAGATGATGAATAAAAAACTTTATGTATACTCCATTCAAAATTAAAAAACTATTAGAGATTTATTCAATGTGACTATGCTCGAGAGCATATACACAATCTGGATCGCGCCAACTCTTTTAGTCGTATCTGACGATGGATTGATAAAAATAAGTGAAATATTTTAGTTTTTAACATTTCGTAGCCCACACGAGATACAGACATACCAAATAGATCAATCTAGTAGAGCCGCATATCAGCTACGTCTAATAACCTTCACCTAATATTCATATCGCTCTTGCGACTGCAATTAGCAATAACTATATATAATTCTATACGAGCTACTATAACAAAGTACAAACATTAAAGGCATAAGTACTTGTACGAATAACTTAACTCTTGTTATTTATTGTCAGCTTTATAGGTAAATATAAACGTTTGAGAAGTTATTGTAAAATACAGTAATATACATAAAATACTTTATGGGGTTGAACTAATAATCAGATTAAGTACATATATAAATAGCAGTATTATAATATAGGTTTCTTGATATGGACATATAATCTACTCAGTAACGATGTCCACCATGTTCACGAGAACAGGCCTCTTTTCAGAACCGCGATGAGGGGCAACAGTATTATACAAATAGCTATTACAAAAAAGAATGAAAAGAAAAAACATAAGAGAGAAAGTTAATATCATTTACCAGATAAACCCCTTGTCGGTACCAGATGCAATATCACTCATCATAAGGTGGGACGTAGACGCTAAGAGTGAACTTTACAAAGACAGGAGATTGAATACCTCAGTAAAAAAAATGGATAGAGGGGCAAATTGTAATATCGAACCACCAAACACAAATGTGGCTGTATATCGATAGGATGCAAACCCAACAGTGAGTGCTCCAGCCTAGGTATCCAAATTCACCACAATAGTCATAGAGAAGTAGTAAGCACCTTCCTTGTTAATTACGAGGATGAGAGCCACGTCAGTTGGTATTGAGGAAATGTAGAAGATCATTCGACAACCTGCCAAGTATGTTAATTATGCCTATTTATATAAGAGATGGGCACTCAAAATATACCAGCCTATCGCAGAGATAAGAAGTGCGTCTAATAGCACCTTAGATAAGTACTGAATGGAACAGATAATTAGTCATCTTAGGCGTTAAACACCTCGATTCACAACCCAAAAAGACGGGTTAGAGTTACAACCTAGATTCACTAGCCTTCACCAAAATGTGATAAAACCAGTATTCATTCTTTCCAATTTTTATGCTACTTATGTAACTGAGAGTAAATGAGCAGAAGAAAAATTCAACGCAAATCTGAACAGAATTTCGATGGTCTCATTCAGGAAAAACCATCTTTAGCATCAGATTATGATATGAGTGCTCCCAGACAAAATTCTACGAAATTGAATTTATTGTTCCAAGATACCATAGAATATTTTTATGATTGTTACAGAGTGAGAATAGTTATATCACGTCAAAGAGGAAGTGAATAGGTAAGGTTAGTCACCGTGATGTATCTAGGAGAGATGGAGATAATGACATAAGCCTTGTCATATATTTAAAAAAGAAGCTTGTGCCCAAATTCACTAAGAATGCGGTATAAGCCCACTGAGAAGATTCGCAGACTATCCCTAATAGGCTAGAGCAATTAATAGAATTTGTAAAATTATCCTAGCACGGAGAGGAAAGTAACAAAGCGTACGGAAAGTTATAGCAATCAACAGTGAGCACACATTTGAATAATGAAGATACGTAGTTATACTACGCTAGAGGGATTGAATATTGGACGGGTGTAGCAGTGCTATTAAAGAAGAGTGTAACAAAGTTTAGACAGTTGCCGATAAATATAATACGGCGTTATAGCACAAAAAGTAATTACACTCCAACGGTAAGCCCACCTGAATAAGCACGAAAACCTTTTATGATGGAAACACTATCACATATAAATCTACACCGACCACAAGTGGACGAATAAGAGTGATGGTTATAAGGTGTCTTCTATTACACATTCCAAGAGTGTTGTGAATATTGAGATACGATTCTTGATAAAGAAAAAATAATACGACATAGAGTATTACCATAATGGTCGACTAGAGGAGGAAGCAAAATATGGGTAATGTGTAAATGGCTTATGAGTGTGAGCGTCAGTGGCGTACTAGAGCGGTCATTCCATTTTCACTATAGCCTATAGATTTAATGTCAAAGCAGTAATCCGAACACACAAATACTAACCACATAATCAGCCTTAATGTTGTTATTTTTAATACCATAATTAAATAATAATCAATTATTTCCATGATATGTATATATATTATTTAGTTTCTAGTAGATTATATTATTTCATAATATATAAAGTGATAGAGTTATGCTGTGTAACCTATAAATATAAAGAGGATTAAATAACACCTAATAATATAAAATATATAAATATTATATATCAGATATTATATTATATATAATATTTATACTCTGTAATGATTTCCAATATAATGTTACCATGAATTTAATTACCCTGTATGTGATGTATATATATATATATAGATTTGCTAAAACTATTTAATTTTTAAGTGAACGGTGGAGTGTGATGATTCTGTGATATACCGCGATTCCGCAGCCTAGTGAGTTGAGAACTTGTTACGCGAGAGATCAGTGTCCGCGGCTAGCGGGTCAATTTGTGTGCATCATCTTAGCATACGACATCTAAAGTCAAATATATCTCTTAGTTAGTCCAGGAACGTTAAATCTTTTGTAAATATTTATTTAATTTAAAATAACAATGATATGTTAAAGACATGCTTAGGAAAAACCCGTGCTCCTCCACTCCCAGTTCAAGCAGTATTAAGTTCCTCTCCTACACGGACCACATCGCCTGATTCAGTTAATTAATTATAATACAAAAATCTTGTATTTGATAAACGAAAAAATTAAACGTATGTAAATTAGATTAAGAAATAAGATTATATAAGGCTTAACAATATTAAAGATAATAGACATTAAGAGTGCATTAATGTTTACACCACCGATAAATAATATAAATGGATTGTTAAATATTCGCCGAAGGTAAGAAGCACTTAGAGCCGTTTTCGTTTTTTTTGGCATTTGTGGACCTCAATGGCTTTTAAGTTGTCGTTCCGTGCTTTTTGTCCAAGATACTTAGCGACATAGCAATTCGTTTAAATGAGTGAAAATCTGCTTCTACACCGCAAAGCAGTTAATATCACTCTTGCTCAGCTTGATATAGATATCAGTGTGAAACCTAAGATATTTAGTATGATAGAAGTTACAATTATTATCTATCTGTAATATTAAGATATAATCAGTCAACCTTTTTAGCAGAGAAATTAATTGTAAATCGCATTACGCATGTTGTAGTTGAGGGGTCTAAGTGTTGTTTTAAGAGAGATATCTCTTCTTGTTTGCAAATATATTATCGCTACGTCTAACAACTTATATACATATCTATCTATGCTACACAATGCTAAATCAATGTACAAGAGCGAAAAACTAGATGTCTAATACTTAGTCCATGTTATTGATTATGTAAGACCAAAATGAAATATTAAACATTTTAATTATAATTTAAATGTAAATTAACGGAGACACAATATATAGATCCAGAGAGTTAATATATCGTCGTAAAGTATGTAAAATAGTATGAGTAATTCACAAAAGGGAGTAGCACAAATATGCAACCAGTAAGTGACCAGGTAGCGACACCATAGGAGTAGTGTTTGTCTTATACAAGAGTAGTTAAAGTAAAGGACATATATGAGCATAGCATCCAAACCGAGAGTAGGATATAAGTGATACGTAAGTGTATAGTAATATATCGAGAGGTCGATGCTTGGGAACAGAGAAATATATAAGAATATATATGCGTGCAAGTTCACAACTAGTATAGGCTCGTATGAGTGTGAATTAAATAAATGAAAGAGATAGAAATAAACCTGCGTACATAGAGAGCACTGTCTATCGTATATATTCCGTAGATGGATCTTTGAGTAGCTGAGTAAGTAACTGAAAACCTAAATCATATTTTGTCATCGTTGTACATACACACAACTATAATAAAGAGAACTTTCCTCAAAATGAACTAAGACACATCTTATCGAACAACACATCATCACCTATCACCAAATAACGAAACTACACACAACCTATAACAACTACAGCGAGCACACCATGCACAGCACAGCGGACGACTACACATCAGCACGACTATCTACACACACATTCAACACGACACATTCACATCATACTACGACAACACATACACTACACATGCAATTACACAAGACGATCAAGAGTATTATAATAACAATGCAAGAAGAATGATCAAAATGATTAAAAATAGAAAAAATATTAAATTAATAAAATTCTAATATATAAATTAGAATATCTATATCATATCATTTAAACACAAATATAATAACCCAGCCATGAATATCAATTATATCATCCTCGGACTCCCCTCACGGTTTTCTAAAACTAAATTAATGAGTTTAGAAGGATAAAAATTTCTATCTTTTATATTATCTATAATCATAAAATCATTCTTAAATATACTTAACTTAAATTATATATAACACACTAATAAATCTAACATAAAATATAATTTCACTCTACTAACTAAGTCTAACTACTATATATACTTATATGAGGTTATTCTACCATACAATAATCAGCTTACTTGACATAACCATCGACCTTGTTATTACCTTTATTTATTTTCATAACCTTTTTCCTCAATACTATCTACTCTAAATACCTCTAACTACTATGCCTAATTATTAATAGATATATCTAGTCTTTAACTTGACATAGGTAATATATCGAACATATAAAATAATATACTCTATTATGGGTATCATATGATATATATATAATAAAGTAGCGTCGTATAATATATATATATAATATATATATATATATATATATACACTATATTATATATTTCACATCCTATATATATTATTATATATATAATATATATATTATATAATATATATTATATATATATATAATATATATATATATTACCACTGGGTTCTAAAGGGGTATCGGGATATACTGGATATTCTGAACCTCCTGGGCCTTCAGGAGGTTTTCCATCGCCTGGACTAACAGGTGTTTTTGTGTCTTCAAATGAAGGAGACGGACATACTAAGGCTCGTTCTGCTTCCAACTTGAATCAGAAGGATTGTTATTTGGGGCTATCGTACACTGCGACTCTTTTGTGTTCCAACCACAGTGCGGGTCACCTGATGCCAAGCAAGAAATTTCGCTTTTAAATCTCTCACATATGCTCACGCTAACTCTCAGGAGTCTGTCCTTTGTACCAATATGATAAAGATTCTGAATATATTATATATATAATATATTCCTGCCCACCACCTCCTATATTCAAATACTTATGCACTCACAATAATATGATCCACTATAATATACCTCCACCTAGGTGGTATATATATACTATACTTTATATAATATATATTATAGTTATAATATATAATAATAGTATAATATTACTAAATAATATAACCTCTAACTCAGTACACTTACATAATATATATATATATATATTAAAAAGATATGAGATGGTTGTCTGACACATAACTATCACCATTCCTGCTACTCACCTTTGATCACTCTCCCTTCCTGCTCCATTATTCCATCTCTCTCTTCCAACTCAATCTTCACCCCATCCTCACTAAGACATACATAAAGCATCATTTTCTCCATCCATATATCTGTATTACAACCGTCCCCATTCCCCACGACTTTGGTTAATTGATTCACGATCTACAATAAATACTCTTTTGGTCCAACTACCCTCATCTGTTCTGTAAACAGTTGTCTAATTCCATCACATTTTTTTCTTTTTCTGCTATTTCTTTTAAACCATCATCCGACAATTTATATTTCCTTATGTTCAAAATTCCGTTGTTCTGTCTTTTTTAAGCTAGAAATAAATGCTAAACCATTCATTTTTTTATAACGAATTCAAACAAGAGAATTTGAACACGTGATCCCAACAATCTCGCTATGACTCTCTTTCAATAAATTCTTCAATTTTATGATTTATTCCTTTATTCATACCTGCATCTGCTTTAGGATTCACTCTTGGGTCATGAAAAAGCATAACTTTTTTCCACTCTATTTCTATTTCAACATCTTCCCATTTATCATCTTCTAGTTCCACTCCTTCATTCCAATGCTCAACACTTTCAACAGAGATCACCAACCAACATATTTGTACTTTTTCTCGATTGCACTTCAGTTTCCCTCTCATGAACAAACGTTCGATTTCAAGAACTACAAACTTCTCAAGAATCCTTATAAATTATATATATATATATATATATCTATATTTACTTTATAAAATATATATTTTAACCCCAAATAAATTATTGGTTTGCTCCAATAACTGGGTTTTACGTAACTCACCAGAGCATACTGAATCCGTGGTTGGTAATCTTATATGTAACCCAGTGATTTACACAGGTTGTTCGCCATACTGGATATTGAAACTGTAAACAAGCGTTTATCTTCATACTAGTGACTGTCTTCATGCAAAGGTTTGTTCCTTCATTGCTAATAATGTTTCCAGCTATAGACCATACACTCGCGCCTAAAATAATAGTTGCAATATTCAATTAGCATCATTACTGTTAATCGTAATCATAGTAACAATAAAATTATAATCAAATCATACAATAATAGCAATTATAATTTTATTTTAACTTGACATTTTAACAGTAATTCTTTAATGTTAATACATTATTGCAGTTTTAAACTTAATCTTCACACACCATCTTCATCTGTCTTGCTTAAAACCATAACTCAAACTTAATCGTCTCCACGGGATTATTTAACTGAGAATTCATTTTTGAATATCGTCAACTGTGATATATATCTGTGAATTATTACATTAGGAACTAAATGGGAAGGGGGCTAAATCATTAAGTATTAATAATATACAAAATTGGTACTTTTTTGGGTTGCTCATGATCAAAAAGGAGCTGCGGAAATGGTAGTGAAGGGACGTTTGAGGATAGTTACCCTACTGCATATAGTGATTGTTAATTGTTTCTTGATAGAGATGCTCTGAATGATACCGTGAACAATACTTGACTGAAAAGACAAGAATTCACAGACGTAACGAGCATAGCTTATACGTGCAAATGATTAGATGAAAGTAAGATGGTGTAATACCTAGCACTATTCACAAACGATAGTCCATAAATACTTGACGACTTCCGCTCAGATCATTACGTAAATAATGAAAACAGAATACGCCGGGAAGTGAGAAGTTCCTGAATTATGAAAATGCAGGGCCCGAGAAAGGAGGAAAAAGAATGTCACTTATTATTAAATGAGTATTTAAAGGTCCGTCACAACCTTCAAATAAGTAGGAACTTGCAGAGTTAGTTGTATAATAATGGTCACTGGTCTATAAATGGTGCCTTCATTGCAAAATAAATTATATATCCTAATGGATATATGTACAACTATCAATAAAACTTATCGATAGTGCGTTAATACTATTTATTTGTTTTATGATATATATATATAGTACTAGTGCTAAAAACGTAAAAAGTATTGTATTAAAGTAGTCTGGAACACATTTTATTTATCTGTTTGGAAAATATTGGATTTATTTATTATTTGTGTGTGCCAATTATGTATTTTATTTGGAAGTTGTCCTCATTTTTTGATGTCCAAAATTTCACATACACTACATCAATAGCAATGGTGTAAGTAGATATGTCATAAAGACAAATACTGTAGGTTGTCCTCATAGGCAGTTGTTATTTAAGCGCATGATAAACTTCATATGTTATTTGAGTGTGATGAAGGTATGAACTTAACATACAGAGAGGTTCTGTTACAGATTAAGGGAATGGGGATTGCTCGGAAATTGCACGTGGTAGAGATTCGCGGGTAAATCCCGGATACCTGGGGCTACAAAATATACGCCGCTCACGTTCCACGTTTCGATGCTATGAAAGATACCTTTGTATTTGATTATACTAAGAAGGGTATTGTGAACCATAGCGGTTTCAAGTGTCCTTGTAACCTGACTTTGGGAAAACGCGGATAAAAATTGGCCTCTGCAGCTCACGCGAACGGCCGGGAAAACGCGACCGGGCTGACGGGCGGATGGCGGGAAAGACGCGCACGAGGCCTGACGGCGGCGGGACAAACGCGACGGGCTGATTGCGACGGGAAACGTCGGAAAATAGCACCTCGGTGCCGAGCAAGGATCAAAGACATATCAAAAAAGGCTAAGCCCTAAAACAGATTAAAAATTACCAAGTGGGCAAAAAATGACACAGGTCTAGAAAAATAGACGAAGAAGGGGTAGAAAAAAACAAATAGAGTGGGCGGAGTAATACGTACGAATTGATGGCTTCGCACCATGTCTGGGCGCAACCCTTCCTTACGAAGGTTGCTAAAAAATACGGTTGCCTGAAAAAGATTGACGGATGCACGAAAAAAAATAACGGTTGCCACCACAATACTGTGGACCAAAAATCTGACCCAATGGAGGACAGAAGCAAAGGTCTGGAGTGTGGTTTTCAGGGGTGGTTAGAGAGGGTGGGATTGGTATTTTGTTTTTTTTTGGGTGGAGTGGTGGGTTTTTGGTGGTGGGTTTTGTGTGTGTGGTATTTTTTATGTGGGTTTTTTTGTTCTGGTGGTTTTCCACTGGTGGTTTTTCGTAGGTATGGGTTTTGGATGGAATTTCCGAGCGCTCCAATATTGACCCCATCTACTTTATATACTAATATATATATAATAACAATTATATATATTAATAATATAATTAAATAAATAAAAAATATATATATTATATATAATATAAACTATATATAATAAATAAAAATAGTATATAAATATATATATATATTGATACTCCACACATAATATAGGATATTTTTTTTTAAAAATATAGATAATATTATATAACAAATATATATATATATATAATATAATAAATAATATAATTATATATATAATATTATATATATCTATATATGTATAATCAGCATAAGATTATAAAAATTATGTATAAATATGTTGTATATTTAAATATAATAGTTTGTATATTTAGTATATATGATATTATAATATATATATATTCTACTTATTTTATTTATTATAATATATATATATTTATATAATATATAATATATATATATGTGTGGTTTGGTATAGGTGATGCATATTAAAACCTAGTATTCATTATAGTATTAATTATAAATAATATAATAAAAATATAAATAATATATATAGATAAATATAATTATAATAATTATAATTATTATATATAATATATATATATATATAAAATATATTATATAGATTATAATACTAATATTATATAAATAAATAAAATAAATATAATAATATATATTATATATATAAATAATATTGGGAGAACCCCCCTCCCAGAAGAATGAAAGAAAATAAAATTTAGTTATTTTACAAAGTTTTTTCTAGATAATATATTAGTAAATAAATATTTATAATATAGAATATATATATATATATAAATACTTAATAAATAATAATAATATTATAATTAATAATAATAATATATAAATAATAATATATAAATATTAAATATAATATATATATATATATATTAATAACTGGGTATAAGTATATTTCAAAAAAAACGAAATTTTTCCAAACTATAAACTATAAGATAATAAATATATATATATAGATATTATAATATATAATATTAAATATTATAATATAAGATAGATAATTAATATATATATATATAAATATATTATAATATAATATCTATAATTAAAAGTAAAATATATAATTAGAATATAATAATATATAATTATCATTAAAAACACCTAACACACACATATAATAATAAAGTAATATATATAATTATAATATTATATTTAAATAAATAATGATATACATATTATATATAATACAAAACACAACAATAGATATAATAAAATAATATATAATATATATATATATTATAAATATATATAAATAGTATACACACACACACAAATAATATAAAAATATATACAATATATAATTAAAAGTATAATTATAGATATATATAATATAATATAATATAAATATATTTGTAAGTATTTTCCCTTGAGGTAAAATATTATATTATGTATATCTATTATAATATATAATAAAATAAAAATAATATATAATGTATATACTATATATATTCTTAAACTATTATAATATAAATTATATATAATATAAAGAATATATATATACAATAATAATAATATATAATAATAAAAAAAGCATATAATATACTATGTATATAATAATAATAAAATATAATATATGATTATATTACGACATATACACACACAATAATTATCATATAATATATATATAATTAAATATATATATATATAGTGTATATATATATAAGAATTTATATAATATATAGAATAAGTAATTATTATTAATCTTGAATGATAGAACGTATAATAATAAATATTAACTGATATAATATATGATTATGCTAAACTAGTGATATTAGTTATTATTACTATTTAGGCTTTTATCGAGATAGGTGAAATAATTATATAGGTGACTAGTATTAGAGTAGGGTAGTACTAGTGATAAAGTAGTCTTCATATTTATTCCCATAGGGGTGACTACATTAGTATTAGCGTTATATATTAACACACGATAGTAAAGTAGGTATGCATATACCAACACACGTATAGTATAGTATATAAAAATAAAATATATATAAACATATAAATGATAGGTTGATACATAATTATAGTCAGATATATATAATATATAATAAAAATATTAATAAATATATATATATATATATAAATATATACATATAATAATAAATATATATAATATATATATAAGTATAGATAATATATATATAAATATAACTGTATATGAATATAATATAAATATATATAATAGATATGATATCACACATATATAAAGTATATATATATATATATAATTATAATAGAAATATAAAATATGTTTAGTGATATAAGGATAACATTACTATATAAACCACAACACATACACCTACTTCGTCAAAAATAAACAGCTCACTAGCCTCATATGACGTTAAACAAGGTTACCAGCTAAAGATCAGAACTGCGTGTAACTAATAATTAAGCAAAACCAACACACACCGGGGAACTACATAAGTATTATTATATCAATTTAAAACCAACTGCTGTGATTAAGAAGTTTAAGATACCCTGGGGCGGTAACTGATGAAATGGGTCTTTTATGCTGATTGATACGTTTCCTCTAAATGTGAGACGCTATAGCGATTGAAAGGGTTTTGTGTGATGTGTGTTACTCAATAAGCAGTGTAATGCAGCTCTGGCTATAAGATGACGCTTTTGTCCACTGTCGTAAGGCAATGCTTCTCGAATGAAGGTATGTAAGAATGTGCCTAGACTCACGAGAATCCGTCACAATGCGAACCCACCTCTCTGCCCCCACAGCGGCTGAGGTGAGGTATGGCGATGTTGCAACTGTCTGCAACCTGCGAGTTTATCAACTGTTCCTAGCCAGGAAGGACAGAATGTGTAAGTTAGGCTCTTAAGGGTGGAAAATTATGCTTACCCAATTCAAGCTTGTCCTTAATTACATCGCCTTACAATGGTGTTCTCGGTACGACACACATGCTGCCCAGAATTGTTATCGTGGCGTTGGTCATTGCACAAGTGTGTAAAGAATGACTAGACATGGGTGGGTCAAAGAGATATCGCGGATGTACCACAGTAGAGGTGTGCGGTTAGGGGACAGCCATCAGGATCTGGCTGCATCCTGTACAACCCTGGTAAAGAAATGCCTCCCGCAGATACCTATTGAGAGACCACATCGGCCTTCCAAGAATGTCAGTACCAACCTCGGGAGTTTCGTAATATACATTTCGCACGGTAACAAATTCATAAGGGGGTTCGTCGAAATCTAGTTATACTCTTAGTCGCCTATTGGGAAGGGGTAGTAAACCGAACTCTGGACCTTATCCGAGTAAAATAGCACATTCGAGCCAATCGGCGACGGATTCCGAAATGGTGAAGGTGTTTCCAGGGAAAAGTGCTAAGGTTGCGTGCTCGATGAAGTGAAGGGCTCCTGAAGTTCGTGGTTTCATGGTCGGTCCTTCGGCTCAGTGCAAATTTGTTCCGCATAAAAATACGATGGCCACTATGATAAATTTTCACTCATATTGACGGCTTCCCAAGTAACATTAAAGGGGAACCCTGATGAGACAAGATAAATAAAAAGAGTCGCCGCTTCGTGTTATGACAAGAAAAATAGGCAACTTTCTCTCTATCGTAGGCACCCCGCATTCGACGCAGAAAACGGTCTTTCAATTGCCAAGTCTGAGCTCATCCGGGCCTCTTTCGCCTGGCCACCGCCCCAATGCGCTTGCGTAGCTCCATGGTTGTCAGGACCCATCCGCTAGAGTAGAGCTGGTCGATCTAGCGAGCCTGAAACCCGCACCTCTGTTTGGTTTGCCGGCCACATAAAAAAAACCAATAAAACCGTTCGACCTGAAATTCACCGGCACCCGTACCTCTTCAGCAAGTGAGGGTGGTAATCTCTAAGGCCTCATGTGCAACGTACGTATTACGGACGGATTCAGTCCTTTTCCATGTTACTGGCGTGAATTTGCACCTGAGATTGTAAAACGTTACTACAACAATCCAACCTCCACAACTGTCTTTCCAATCGTCTCAAGGCTAGAAAAAGACCGTTTGCTTTGTCATTTACTTTAATTAGTAATGCGATGAAGAGGACCCCATAGCACACATCCGCAATCACCGTACAGTCACACGGCGCGAACTACTTGTATTAGAAGCTGTGTATCCCGGAGAGCTGTATTGAGGTTTACAGTAATACAAAGTTACCAGCGCTCTGGTGACCTTTCTGTAAACCTGCTAAGTCATATGATAGCACGGTGCGTTAATTTTGACGAGTAATTATATGATATGATAATATAAAATGGAGATATCTATAGTGCTCGTGGGTATGGTAGATTAGGCTCACGTTCCGGTTTAGGTTGATATTTGATGAGCATATAGTATATATATGATTATGGGATATGTTAATATAAGTAAGAGGTTTAGTAATATATATAAAAAGAAATTAATACCCAATATTAATAAATTAGAAATTTTAATTAATTTATAATTAAAACATATTTATCTTATAAATTAAATATGTAATGAACATAAAGATTTATAAAAATATTTATCTATATAAATATATATTAATAAAATAAAATTTATAAAAAGATACAACAGAAATGTAAGAGACAAAATATTAATGATATAATCGTAAGTATCAATATATATAATATATAATATATATATATATAATAAATATATTGTATATATATACAATAATTATATAATATATAATAAATAATATATATATATTATATAATAATATAAATAAATTATAAAATATATATAATATAAACCCTATACAGACATACTAACAAATCACTAAATACTAGGGAAAAAATTAACTAAAAATTGCTTTAAAGACAAAGAGAAAATCAAATTAACAGACAATCAAATAACCACACAAACAGATAAATGAAAAAAAGAAAACAGACATAGTTCTTGAAATAAAATTAAGCAGACAAACAATCAAAAATAAGTTTAATTACAATCACTGCAGAAAATCAAATATATATTAATATAAAATAAAATATACTTAAAATAATAATAAATAAAAAAAATATATATATAGAATAAATATAGATATATATATATTAGGTAGATAAGTATATATTATATATAACTATTATAATAGAGTAATATATGGGAGAGGAGAAGTATATATAATATAATATACTATATAATAGATATATATATACATAAAATAAAGAAGTGAATCGTTTAAAGTATATATATATATATATATATATATATAACAAATTAGTGGAAATTTGATGTAGCTCATACCATTCTTTTATTTTTATTAACTGCACATTTTTCTGTATTACAAATTTGCAGTCTGTAAGATCTTATGAGTGAAAAATGTTAATTTTTATGACAACTAATTGCATTTTCCAAAAGTAAAATTACAAATGATATAATGTAGCCAAGAAATAGTCCGTAGAAGGCGGTTTGAATATGTTTCAGTTGAAGTTTTTGCCTACCATTACTCTGAAAAGATATTTAGGAATATTAACATTTAATAGACTGTGTCGTGTAAAAATTAGAAAAACATTGTGAGTTATAACCATATAATAGAATTGTTGTGGGTCGGTTACAAGGTAACGTAAAGGCGAAGTAAGTTTAAAAATAAAAGCTTTCAAATGTTAAAAGCTATTTCTCATAGAGTGTTCAATTATGGTTTAGGATCACAACATGTTCATATTTGCTGTTTAAAAATACTCTGAATTCTCTACCAACAACATTTTATAGGTTTCTATAAATTAGATAACCTGAACTAATATTTTCAAAATTTCACACATACTTTTGCATGTAAACCATTAATTATAAAATTAAACTTTTCAACATTGAATTTGTCCCAAGACAAAGAATACCGTTTTTTCAAGTTTTTCATGCAGAATTCAAAAATAATGTAAATTTTATTCTATCACTCACAGTTTTTAAGATCCACGGTATCCCTCAAATTTCCTTTTAATTCAGGAAAATATCATCAGTTAAGCTATTAAAATTTAAAGCGAACTGCTTTGAAAAAACTATAAAAATAAAAAATCTATCAATTTTGGCAACCTGTCAGTTAGTCACAGTTGCTTGGGAACCTTAAATCAAAGAATCATATATATATATATATATATATATATATATATATATATATATATATATATATATATATATATATATATATATATATATTTATATATATATATATATATACATTTATACCTGTCTATATATATATAATATGTATGTATGTATATGTAATAATAATTATAATAATAATATAATAATATATATATAATAATAACCAACTATATGTAATAATAATAATAATAGTATATATATAATATTAACTCTTTTTAACAAATAATAATATATAATAATATGTATATAATAATAATATATAATAATAATAATATGTATATAACATAACTCATATGCTATATATATATGTTATATGCATGTAACATATATGTAATAACAATAATAATAATAATAATATATGTATAATATTATAATAATAATAATAATAATAATAATAATAATAATAATATATGTAGCATATGCAATATGTAATAATATGTAACTGTATGTAATAACCAATAATAATATGTAATATGTATATATATATATAATATGCATATAATATGTATGTATGTAATATGTATAACCTATATATGTATATGTATATATGTAATATATGTATATAATATATATGTATATACATATATATATATGTTTATATATATATATTAATAATAATAATATAATAATAATAATAATATATATATATATATATCACAACATAATATCTATAATATATATCATAATATATATATGTAATATGTATATATATAATAATAATAATATGCATAATATGTATATGTAACAATAATAATAATATATGTTTAACATGATGCTATAATAATAATATGTAATATGTATATATATCTGCAATTATTATAACAATAACAACGCCAATAACAACAATGTAACAACATATCGTGTAATATGTATATATATGGAAGTAACTTAATAATAATATATATGTAATAATCAAATAATAATAATATAATATCATATATTAATAATAATAATATATATATATATGTAATATATTAATAACATATATATATATGTAATATATGGCATATATATATATGTTAATAATGACAACTAATAATAATATGTATAATAATAATATGTAATATAACAACTCAATAACAACATAACGTAATAATATGTAATAACCAATAATAATAACTATATACAATAATAATATGTAATAATATGTATAATAATAATAATAATAATAATACGTAATAATATGCTGTAATAATAATAATATGTATGTATATATATAATAACCTTATAGCATAATAATATATATATATATATATATATATATATATATATATATATGTTAGATGTAACGAATGTGAATTTTTGGACATCCGCAGATGCGGATGCGGATGCGGATGCGTATGCGGATCTTCAATTTTCAAATTTACAGATGCGGATGCGGATGCTGATCTACTTTTTTCACATCTGCGCGGATATGGATGCGGATGTCTTAAAATCACTTTGAATTTTAGCAAAATTGTAATGTGTGTGTTCAGGAAAAGATCAATTTATTTTCTAAAAATATATTTTGATTTTTTACTTACATATTTTAATTGAAGATAATCCATTTTTTGCTAGACTTAAGGTTTTCGAATGCTGATAATTTTCTGAAAGTAGCTGACGAGTTATCGCCGCTTCTGAAAAGCGTTACCGGGATGCGGAACTTGGATCCAACTCTTCTTGCATTCCATCAACCTCCGTCCCCAACCTCCACCCATGATAACGGTAAAATAGAGTTTAGTAATTAAATTTAATGAAAGGCATGTTATATTTCAGAAAGAAGCTTTTCTGCTGTTTCGCCAGTCAATCTATTTCTCCTTTCGTCGTATATAAAGCTTGCACCACTAAATAAACATTCGCTTGGGACACTGCTTGGTGGGTAAGATAATTAACTTCTTGCAAGTTTACTCGATGTAGGATAGTTGTCTTTGTGTTGCTTCCACCATTCTAAGGGACTGCTTACAGGTATAGCTCTTTTTTCTTTAGTACTCATTTATGGTTTCATAAACACTATTTTTGACTCCGATCTCTTGCTCGTCGTCACTGCTTGATGCTAATAATACATTCATAGTATATTCTAATGAAGCTTTTGATGAAGTGTCTACTTGTTAAATTTCTTTTTCCTTCGTTTTAAGTCATTTTCTTGGTAATTCGTCTTGTTCTGCAATACGACCTTCATTTAATGTACAAGCTAAATTATAAATTTCTTCTTTAATCATTGCCAGTGTGACTGAATTAAAAAACTTTCCTTTATTTCTCGGATCAAGGAAAGTGGCTAAGGTGAAGAGAGTGTCTTTATCTATAGAGTTAAATTTCTTGTCAAGCTCTTTTCTTAGTGTTTCCTTCATTTTGGTTATATTTCTAGAGAGATTCTCATTACCAAAAGTACTTTCCTCTTCTTCACTTTGTAATGAAATTGGATTATCTGAGTTGAAAGCAGAGATTTTAATGAATGTAAAAGTGAGATTACCTCCACAACAGAAGCACTGGTGTCACTCAATTTTTTAGTTATTTCTTCATACGGTTTAATGCTTCTGTAGAACATTTTATGGCTAACCATTCGTCCTTTGTTGGCATATTCTCGTTTGCTTTGGGAACAGAGCTTGAATAATAAATTAAACTCTCCTTCACTTCAGTGAAGCTTTGCATCATTTGTAGTGAACTATTCCATCTTGTAGGTATATCATGAATAATCTTTAACTTTGCTTGTTACAATTTCTCTTGCTGCTTCTTGAGGTTATGTTGAGTAGATACTGAATGATTAAAATGTCCAGTAATAGCACGAAATTCGCATTCTTCACTATTTTCTGGGAAAATAAGGCTTCTTTAACATTATTTTGTAATTTATGAATAGTGCAGTTAATACTGGCTACCACTAAAAGTGAAAGAGCATTCTTTATGTTTGGTCCTGCATCCCGTACGATGCAATGAACATCATATAATGAAAAATTCCATTTTTTAACATACATTCGATCTTTTCTTTTAAATGCTGCCCTGTATGACGATCAACTAGAACGAAAGCACCCAATAGTAATTCAACACGATCAAAGCTGTGGTAAATGGCATGGGCAGTCAAACTAAGCAATGAAACACTTGCTGACGTATTCGACCAAACATCTGTAGTGAAATATAGGCCACAATTGTTTCTTAATTTGTTCAATTGAGATTGCACTGTAACACAGACTGCCTTGTAAATTTTATTACAAATAAGTGAAGAGTAAAAATTCCTTGTCTTAAGACGATACTGAGGGGAGATGTTTTTTTATAAGCCTAGTAAAGCCTATATCTTCCACGTATGTAAATGGCAGATCATCCATTATAATCATTTCGCATATTTTTGATCAATTTTTTTCGATCTAGTATTATTATCATCCTAAAACCTACCTGCAATAAACTGTCTAAAGTGTTTTGTTTCAAATCTGCTTTTATTTTCTGCAGTGGTGGTGGTGTTTCTTTCATTTCTTATTTTTGCTACATTTTCTAATGTGATTAGATCTTCATATTCATTTCTATGAACAGACCGTAAATGGTTCTTTAGGGAGGTAGTTCCACGTCCTTTTCTTGAGTACACTTTTTAAAAAGTTTTGCACTTAGCATAATCAATACTTTCGATAGTAAAATAATTCCATACTGCACTGCTTGATGAGGCCATATTTTCCTCTTTTTTTAATTAATATCATAAAAAATTCTAGCCTTTTTTATATATTTTTTTTAACGGGTCAAATATTCACAATTTACAAAATGCACCACTACATAAAATATGTAACTGCTCAAGTGACGAGCAAATAGTGACTAATTTTAAAAAATGAGAATACAGTGTCGCGACGTTGATTGAAATCCAAATCCGTTTGTGGCTGGAGATTTTAAATAACTTATTGACTCGAAAATTCAGTACACAAGCAAAATTTTATTATCATCCATTAAAAACGACGATTAAAAAAATTCCTATAAGCTCACATAACTATGAAAAGAATGATCACAGTATAATTACAAAAATATCACAACGTAAATGCAAAGCTTCCTTCTCATCATGTCATTACGAGTCGATTCTTGTCTACAGACTCTCTCTCTCTCTCTCTCTCTCTCTCTCTCTCTCTCTCTCTCTCTCTCCTCTCTCTCTCTCTCTCTCTTCCTCTCTCATATATATTATATATATATATATATAATATATATAATATGATATTATATATGATATATATATTATATATATATATATATTATAGTATATATAGATATATTATATAATAATACTATAATCACAAAATTGGTAACCAGAACAGTATAGTTAAGTGGACCTATTTTGACGGGTAACTCGTTAGCCCAAAAAAAAATAGTACAGGGTATCTTTATGGATCATAAATAGACTTTACTATTATAGGATTTGATAGATTACAAATTATATATAGCCGACCTGTTACGTTTTTACGATGCCGTCAGTTTTTATTTTTGTTTATATTTTTTTTTTTTAAACTAAAGAATACCCAAGGGTAAACCGCAAAGATGGCCAGCGAGTCGGGGTCTCTCGGCCCTTCCGGCGAACGACAGGGTACGACTATTTCCCCCCCTCCGGGGAGGGTCTCCGGAACTCCCGCTCTTTGGCTATTTGGGTGTCGCGGGGCCGGGTTCATCCGCCCCTCCCCTACGAGGTATGGAAATCGTCCCCCCTTGTGCTGCTCCCCTTCGGCTCGAGCCCCCAACGTATTTTGCCGTGTAATACCTTAACAAATAATATAATATATATATAATGTATTATATTATATATAATATATATAAATATATATATACTAATATGATATTATACTATATCAATATATATAGCATACTGACTACAATAAGCTATTTTAGGCCAGTATTAAGATATTTTTCATAATATTAGTTAATATTTTGACATATATGTTGTATTATTAGTATTATATTATAGTATGTATAATAACGTATAATATAGTAAAATACAAACGCGAAGAAAGCTGCTATATATATATTCTAAACGAAATATATATATAAGTAAATATATATATAACCACTCCACCTATATATTATAATATATTATATATATATTAATATATATATTATATTAATATATATATTATATATATAAAATTAATATAATATATATATATATAATATATAATATTAATATATTAATATATATATATATATTATATAATATATATATATATTAATATAATATTAATATATATATATATTAAATATAAATATATATAATATATATATATATATAATATATATTATATATAAATATATATATATATTATATATATATATATATTAAATTATAATTTATATATATATTTAAATATATTGATAATTAATATATAATATATAAATAATAATATATATATATTATATTATATATATTATCAATAGATAGGATTGGATGCCTACGGAGAAAATATTTGTTTAATCTAAAAAAATATTCACATTTATATACATAATTATATATTAATATTAATTATATATTACTTTTTCACCTAGATACTTATAAATAATAATACTTCTATATACTAATTACGATTGATTATGTATTATGCTTCAGTTTATCACCTACTAAACTTTAAAATACTATTGACAGTAAATTAAATACACAGTGACGTTATAAACAAAGTTTTTATTTTAATGTTGTCATTCAAATATTATAGGGAGGAGGTATATAGGTAGTGTGTGTACCTATACCCCTCTACCTATCCCTATTGCCATACCGAACATTTACCTATGTTATATTATAATATATATATATAGATATATATAATATATTTAATATAAACATAAATTAATTTAAGACAATTATTAAAAATCTTATTAGGAAGCAAAACCAATGATTAGATATATTATTAATCATTTATATTTGATTTATATGTACTGAGCTAACGTAATTATACGTGTATAAAAAAAAGCTTCTATCTAATTTATTGCTACTGAGTAATTCAAATATATTAATATATTAATATATATATAATGGTATATATAATTAATATATATATATATATATATATATTAAATTAATATATGCGCATTAATCGCCATAATGTTCCATACCGAGTTAAAATGTTTAATAGTCAATTAGATTAATATACGAATTGAAGTCTTATAAATAGCATTTATATTACCCTGTAATTTTCCACAGAAGTATAAGAAAAAAAAATAGGTAATTAAAACTAAACTTTTCACTCACAAAATTATATAAAAAATAATATTGACAGAAGAAATATATTATTGCTATCTAATCAGTGTTTAGTCTCAGATCGATTACTTTGAGTAGATTGAGCGTAATATAAGACTTCAGTCACATTATTACCTACTGAATGACTTATATTACCTACTTAGTAATTATATATATATATTATATATTAATAGTATTTATAAGTATATATTAATATATATATTTATATATATTATGATATATATAAATATAATATATTATTATATATAATATAATATATATATATTATTAAATATATATAATTATATATATATATATATATAGAAGATAAATGTATATAAGGTATACAATGGAGGATAATGAAGGGTATTAAAAGTAGGTAGAGAAACGTGTGGGAGAATATATGTTTATTTAAAAAACATAGATTTATATAAGGTTACAAAAGGATAATACTAAAACGTAGTTTATAAGCAGACGTTATATTATTAATTTATATATTATATATAAAAAGACCCTCTCCTCGAGGAGAGGATAGGTCAAATTATTATGTGATTAAAGATAGTAAAGATATATATTACATTATATATATATGTTATATACCATATAAGTTGGTATTAGATATACGAGATATAAAACCTTCAGGGAAGAGGATAAGAGAGAGATATAGAGAGATATAAGAATATGGTTATAGAGATATAGTAGAGATAGAACGGATTAGAGAATATAACTATAATAGTTATATATATAAATTAGGTAAAATGGGACAAAAAAGGGAACATTACCCATTTAAGTATATTGTCGTAGGCCCTTCCAATTATGGCCGCTCGCCGGCCCGCATAAACACTATTACCATTCATAAGATAAACAAAGATGAACTTGATCCGCAGAAAACAAGCATCTTAAAACCTTAAACAATTTAAATTAAGGAGCGAGACATAATTGAAACTTTGAGGTAATTTCTGATACACTGATTGATATTGATAGAATAATGAGATAATGAATTAGTGGATAAGTTAATTAACCATTTTAAGGTTTTATAATGTAAGATGAACTTTGTATTGCTGGAAAAATAATAGACTGTAAAGCCTTTAACAATCGGAGCGGAACCGGAATTATTCACTAGAAGCTCCAGGATTTGCAATGAAACATCACATTGGTCAATTAGTCCAGGCCGTTGTGATTTTTTGTCAGTAAATTGTGATGATTTCTTTTACTGCAGTTAGCTATTAAGTATATGTCGTCTTAGAAATAGTTCTCTCCCAATTCTGTTTCTCTACTTTTTTCATCTATTCCATTTTTTACCAACCTCTATTTTTAATTATTAGCATCCATATATATTCTTTTCCCAAACCACTCTCTCAAAATTTTCGTCAAATTTTTTTACAACTTTCCGAGTTCTTCACTCCTTCTCCTTTATACCTCACCTCGCACAAAGATTCATATTTCGATATTCGTGTTTAAGAATTAAAAATTTACTTAAGCTAGCTCAAAAGCCGTTAAATGAAAAAAATTACTAACCACTTATATATTATATATATAATTATTAATATATATTATATATAATTAATTAATTAATATTTATTAATATATAATTATATATATTAATATATATTAATAATATATATAAATATATATAATATTATATATATAATATAAAATGGTAGGCTATATAATTATGTTATGGCGTTAGCTTCATAGTTAGTAGGTATCTCATCTGTGTTTATACATTAGCACTCGGTAGGGCTAATTATAATATATATATATATAGTGCTCAATGGATTTTTTACTCTTATTATATATAGATATATATAATATTCACTCCTGCGCTCATTATATTACATTTTCACATACTTTTGAAAAACAGGTAGAAGTGCTCCGCTATTACTCACCATGAACATTAATTACAATCCAACACTTCCCCTTCCAAAACAATTATAATGATATATAAGAAAGTAAATTATTTCTTAAGGAATCACAAAAAAAACTCTAGTATATCTTTAGCGTAAGAAGCGCAAGTGGATGGGGGGCTTTCTCTTCCAAAATTAAGCCCCTAATACCTTCACCACCTACCTGCCTCCACCCCTCCCCCTATTACACCGCTTTTTCTTAAGTGACCTCTAGGCTTCAATAGTTTATATAGTATAGTGAGGTAGGCTTGATCGTTCGTACTTGAATATAATGCAGCTGTTTACTGTAGAGGCAATGATTCTTCTTTTCTTCTTATTTTAATTTACATGCAAGGCCTTCTCGACCTTTCACTAAATTTCCTAACATTGACCTCAAAACACATTCACTACGTTTTGCTCGTCTTAACTAGGTTAACACTATATAGATACTCTCCATCAGCCAACTCCATCTCTCATTGCTTAACGGAAAACACCAGGTCAATTGAGGGTGCTCTTGAGATCAAACCTTATACTTTCCCTTTCACCTCCCAAACTATCAATTTTTTCCTCTATCTAAAATTTTTTATTTGAGCTAGAGGTGAATCTTGACCCAACAGTTAGATGTTGCCCGTGATATTAAGCACTTAGATAACTCGTTTGGATACAAAGCAATACGTAACTTACAAACATGTTCGCAAAGGAAAGACAAAAATTGTATAACTTGCCTACGTTTAAAGCCTAATTATACTCAAAGTGTGTATTACAACGAAAAAATATATTCAATATCGCGAGTCACCTCACACCGATTTCAAATTGTGAAATAATCTATATAATACCAACCACGTATTATATTAAACTATTATGCGCACATTATCTCGATATATGCGTAACTATCTATTCTAATTTGAAGATAGGTGGACTTTAGATGAAGCTAATTTCATGTCAATCTCGATATATAAAGCTTTTTTTTATATAAAACAAATATACGTCTCTATAAATTCACAAATTTAATTCAGTCTAAATATAAGATTATATTTCGACATGGAGTTATATGACATTAACTAATTGTGAGAGCTACATATTACTTATTTACTCCTTATTTATATAACTATTTTTTTAAAGTGGACTGAATCATCCCTCTAAAAAGGTTGGCTCGAGGATCCATACCCGCTATGACCTGATAATTCTATAACAAAAATTATAAACACATTCTTATATCCACACCTCTCTTTAAACAAATCTAATTTCTTACCTAGAAAATAATATAGTATATCTTTTGTATAGGTGATAGTACTCATATAAGTATTATCTATACCACCTATAATATATATAATAGTCTAGATATAGCTTTATTCCTTTAGTTTCTCAGATGCCAAGCTATAGTCATGTTGATAACTTACCGGAAGAACTTATTATCGATTCGTTATTATCTAAGGATGCTGGCCATACACCTGAAAGCGAACAGTGGCTAACCTAATTTTTCTCCAAAGATAGAATCAAACATCTTATCGTTCAAATATACTTAGGAAATTTTCGCTCATATGAGTTCTGGTATTAAATTAATAGAAGAGTGCTCCTTAATTGATTGTCAACCTACTATAACATTTTTTTAAAACTTTATACGATTATTAAAAAAATTTTATTAATCATTCCTGTATATTTTTAAAAATCATCATTTATCCGGTCCTCCTCTAAATATGTTTTCTCAACTATACACCGCACCACAAACATATATCTTTATATGCGTTTGTCACCAACTATGCCCTCCACCCATCAACTTTCAAAACTGGTTAGTCACTATAAAAAATCGATTGTTGAGTCTCTCACTCAAGTCTTTGTTCGCTCTAGGATACACGTTAGTACAAGGACACCTGTCAGATACAGATAGGGAGAAATCTATGCACTGTGACGACGGGAAATCCTTTTTACCACAATTTAGACATGCATGGCAAATGCTTAATAAAACCCATTAAATTTGTGAAAAGTGTGTTTGTTGTTGTTGAGTTTTTTGATTTTCCATGGAGCTTCTACCACCGCATGCATGACTAGTTGATGATGCGGCAAATTACAGGTTCTTTGCAAGTTCAAAAAACGCGGACTCAACCGTAGTGTATAAATTTGTACACAAAACACGATAGTTGCACTTTCACTCTTTTAGTTCGTTCAAATAATATGTTGTGTGCAATTTTTATGCATGGATCAGACTATAAGACAGTATGTTTAATGTAGTAGTTAATCAAATTATTACATATTACCATTATTGATCTTTTCAAAAAGGAAACTTTTTTTTTTCAATTTTGACATTTATATTTCTTTCTTTTAATTAATTTTTTTTTTTATACTTTTTTTTCTTTCTTAGTTCTGACACGTGTGATAAAACATACCTATATGTCACGTGAACATGTCGCGCGAGTGAGCTGCACACTCTCAGATTAATAAAAAAAAAAAAAAAAACAAAGCCCACCATGAATATTTTATCCATAATATCAAGGCTCACACATATACGTCCAATTATTCAATATGATAATTCATTTAATAACTGATTATATATTAGTAATTAATAAATTGCAAAATAATAATATAATACTTAATATATCAGTGAATCAACGTATTTCGTCCAAAAAAGTATCAACTCGTGACACTGTGGAATTGAAAACATCTGTGTTTGCTCCGAAGGAAATCGGTACATATAGGTAGTCTCCTTATCCTGCGTAATTTCCATACAAATCCTCCACCTACACTTCTGCGTTATTTATGAAGTTGATTCCTCTTCCCACACTATCACCTATCCTGCCCTTTCTGATTCACTCTCATTCGAAATATTCAACACATAACTCTATCTCGTGCACTTCATTCCATTTTTTTCTATGCTGTCTTTAGTTTAGGCATAAAAAAATCTTTCGCGTCACAACCACAAAGCCCAATTTCAATACATGTTCTGTTAATCACTATACTTTTATCAACGCTTTCCCATGCCCAACTTTACTGACTTAATTTATAGAACCATAATAACTTACACTCTGTTTTTTCATTCCAAATTAAGGTTCCAATGTCTAACTTTCTTGTTCATTAATCTATTTATTTAGATTCTACCTTTAAATTCATGTGTCTCTTGTATTATATATCTTATGAATCACACACTGGAACATGACACAAAAAGATGAATCTCACAATTTACAACATTATCCCGCTCATTCTTACAGTCTAGATTTACCACTGATTCTCTCGTATCTTCATAAACGCTTCCTTTGCGATCTCCGTTCTCTCTTCTCCCGAATCTCTTATATTGAAAATGGTATTGTTCGCGCAAAAAAATTTCTTTACATACAAATCTATTCCATTTCGAATCATATTCTCTCTTATCTCATTTTCAGTCTACTCTTACTAAATACTATCTCAAGTGACACTTCTAACACTCGAGAATAAATCACTTCTCTCATCTTAACGTTTACTCTTATGCATTCATACTTCTATATATATTCTCACTCTCACTCAGATAACTTTGATATTATAAAAAAAAAAGAGAATAAAAACATAAATATTTTATTTTTTGACTCAGATTTTCCCACAGATTCTCTGATCTTACACTTTACAATGCCGCTGATCCCTGAGACTCTATAGTCGAGTTACCTTTACCCCCTTCCATTATACTGGAAGGGTGTATATTTGAGTCATCTATTAGTAGGTACGTAATCGCCTTTCCAACAGAGTTCTTTAGCTTCTCCTGTCCAGTTCTACAGTAACTCTTACTGAAACCTCTTAGAACTAAAATTCATATATATATTCATTATTATTACTATTAATATATATATGTGAGTATATAAATTTATTTAATATTATATTAAATGCTACTAATTCTATCTATATCTTAATTATTTCGCTCAGTTATATCCTTATGTAATACATTGTCATAGCTACACATTTTCATATCATGGCCAGTCTCCAATCTAGTTAGACACTCGCCGTCTAATCTAAAAAAAACTACGTCCTATTTAAATAAAATATATTGTAATATAGTCCTCTTTTGTGATTTTCTCAGATCTGTAATTGTAATGCAAGAACCACACACAAAAATCTTAGGAAGATTAGTTAATTTGAGTAACTTATTAATTTTAACGACACTCACTTTCCGAAAATATTAAGACTCAACAATGAAGACGAGTTTTCTATTAATATATTTATTCAATAAATATCTAAGGTATAAACTTTTAAAAATAAATGGAGCAAATAAATTAGGAAAATTAAAAAATTAAATTAAATTAAAAAAGACCATATAGGTATATAGGTCAGGTCACCCATAAAAAAAAAATTTATTTTCGCCTCTAGAAATCTATCTATCATAGAGTGTGTGTTGTGCGATTGCGCTATGCAGCGTATGTTCGCTATAATAATAATAATTTAACATTGATAAAGAAAATAATTGAGGGTGAGACTCATGGACTGGTAGTGAGAAACGCGAAAATTTGGGAAATAGAGTAATTTAATCGTTATATGAAAATACCTAATATTTATATATTTTATTATTTTTTTATATCACACTTATTTATTCATTTTTCTCACATAATAAAATAACAACTTTAATTTCAAAAATAATTATTCAGTTTTTTACGTTAAGTACTTATCATAGTTTTATTTAGATTAACAGGGGGGACCAAGCTATCTGTGAGGATGTTACTTCACCTATAAATATATATATATATATATTATATATTATATATATATAATAATATATATATATATAAATATATTATATATATATATATATATATTAATATTATATTAATATTATATATATATAAATTATATATATATAATAATATTAATATATATTTATAATTATATTATATTAATATATATAGTTATATAATATATATATATATTATCAGAGGTGGTAGCGTTCACTGCTAAATTTATAAGTCCGCTAAATTATCCGCAATTGCGGAATACAAAAATATAAAATTGAGGAATGCAGATTGCCACATAATTTAAAAATAAAATTATATGAGGAATTGCAGTTTAGCGAATAGTACCTATTAAAAATGGAGACCAGCCTAAACCTTAAAACCACCAAATATAAAAATATTGATGAGTTCTTTTCTACAAATATGCCAATAAATTTTATATAAGTTTCACATAAACTTCTTATTATATACACATTGTAAAGAATAGAAAAGGTAAAATGACTATAAGGCAAATCACTTGATAAAAAATCGTTTTTTATTTTTTATTTATATTTTTTTTATTTTTTATTCTATCAAAAGTATACAAAATAAACAGTTTCTTTATATATCAAATTTTAAAATTATTATCAAATATTATTAAATGATATTATCCAAGTAGTTACTTTATAATTTTATAAGTTAATTTTCTAATATATTCATACATCATTTATTTATGAATCCTCTCACCAAATTTCACATAATTATATAGCTGCTTTTTACCGAAGTCATATACCGACTGCAGCTCCAGGGCGGGGCACACAGGCGGCACATAGCTTCGATTATCAGATTGGCCGTTATATATTTAGCGCACTTATCTATACGTTCATGTGATAAAGTCACTAGATCATCGACCTCAATTTTGAGTTAAATTACTCGATTACGGGAATTAATAAAATGGCGGAGCTGCGGAAGTTAATACTTTGTGAGTTTATAACAATACAAAATTTTCTTATCAATACGTAAGAGTATTATAATATATATTATAATAATAATATTATTATATATATGTGTGTGGTGTTATGTTGTGATGTCGGTGAGAATGTGGCTTGCTCTAGAGAAGTTTTTAATAAAATTTTTAGTTAACTTTTAAAATTAAGGATTACTTAAAATATATATGTATTCATTATCATAAAATTAAGTACATATAAGTATAAGAGTATTGTGAGTTTTACAATTGTCAGGCTTTTATCCAGTATAAATATTACTGGGCGCGCTAATTGATGTATGGCATTTCCAGTACTCAAATTTTCTCTAGTTCCTCTGATTGGTTAATGTAATTTTTTTATTCATATTCGATAAGCGAGTGAATGCGAGTAGAGCAATTTTATACAGCACAGTGCATGCATCTCCTGCGACCTTCTGAATACGCACGTGTAGTGTAGCTTATATCATCCACTGAGTGAGAGTAAACTAATTAAGAGTAAGTAGTACACACTCTACTTTCTTAGCGCACACACAATCGCACAAAGAGAAGTCCTAAACGAATAGGTCATACCAGTTCACCCACAGTTGAGCTAAAAATGGAGTATAAATCCTTATATACACTTTATACTTATCTGCTAAAAGTATATTATAGCTATAAGCTTATTACCTATAACATAGAAATTAAGTCAATTAGCTATATAAGATATACACTTTTTATATTAGCACTCACACCTCATATAGTTATATTAATAACTAGTATATGACCTTATATATGACTTAACAAGTAACCCTTATTCTATTAAATAATGCTCACTAAACCATGTCGAGTTCAATGAGGTCCAACATAGTAAGTTAGTATATTATAATATAATAATAATTGTTCAAATTATATTTTGGAATTATTTTCCCAAGACACGAGGAAGAATTATTACCCTACTAGGGGAAGTTAATAGTGCGTTGTTTAATACCAGACCAGTGAATGTAATCAAAATTACACTACCGAGTGTACCAGTTGATAAGCACCGGATCACTTAGAGCCACGGATATCACATACACCGGGCGTTTCACATCTATAATATTATATTATATATTAAATTATTAATATAATTAATATAATTAATAAAGGAATATATAATATAAATTATCCTATTAAATAAATTCGCTTGAGTCATATATATTCACGAAACTGCTAGTATATAATATTGGAGTAAAATATATTGTGAGGTGATGTTATAACTAAGTATCTATAATAAATAGTTATACTTATTATATATAATATATATTTTATAATTAATTATATATATATTAGTGAATATATACCGGAACCAAGAATTTTTTAGGTTATCACGGCACGTAACACGGAACCGGAACTTTTACGGTAACCTTAGTGAGGATAAAA
This sequence comes from Trachelipus rathkii, assembly GCA_015478945.1. Lineage (NCBI taxonomy): Eukaryota > Metazoa > Arthropoda > Malacostraca > Isopoda > Trachelipodidae > Trachelipus > Trachelipus rathkii. The sequence goes on along the minus strand of JABUQX010035659.1, from coordinate 10,021 downwards.
GTTATACTTATATATATATAGGTCGTAATTAAGTTACCGCCGAAATCCGAGTAACTTTTTGACTAATATCCGCTATCACTACTTACATTATATATTTTACTTATATAAACTTTATTCTGTAGAGCAAAAATGAGAGAGTTTCATAGGAAGTATCGTTCTTTGGCAACTACGTACTTGTACAGCTAATTATTCATTAAGCCTAAATATTGTTAAAAAATTATCCACTAACAATACATAATAAAATAGAATAATATTAATACTTATATAAAAGCTCTTACGGCTATAAAAAGTTTTAAATTTTAATACTTTTTTCAGATAAACCATTTTTTATTATAAAAGCTTTTTATTATAGAAATAGTAAAGGTAAACGATGGTTTTAGGGTTATAGGAAAAGAGATCACGGTTAACTCTCACAACAATGGAGAGCAACTGTATTGTTTCCATAGCACCCACAACACTTCAGCAGTATATACATAAATTCTAAAATTCAAAATTCAACAAAAATATTATTAAAATTAGGAATAATTAATAATAATAACGGTGCGGTTTTAAAAATATAGAAAAATTTTTTTTTTTTTTGTCCTTATAACATATTAGTGAAACTTTTAGTTAATAAATAATACTTTTAACGTAATTTTGTTTAATTTATTTTTAATTAACAGTTTTCGAATACAGCGATTAACTTTGTTCTCCAAGTTCAAGGATTGTTTTAAAGGATCTTTATTTGTATAAAATAACTATTTTAAATTATTGCAATGAAATAATAATATTTGGTCTACATGACAATGATTTAAGAAATATAATATTCTCTGACAATAATTAAAATATAAATAATGAAAGATATTTAATATGAAAGCACCATGAAAGTAGTATTATCTGTGCACGTAGAGTTTCACAATGTAATTATTGATATTTAATTTTGAATGTGCTGATTTCAAAAAAATGTAATCTATTTATTTTTAAAGGTGTGATCAAACTAATTTGTGTAAGATATTGTGTATATAATTTTAAGACTTGTCTAGTTTTAAAGACTTTAAAGGTGAAAATATCTCGATTTTGTTATCAAGAAGGAGTCTATAGTCCGTCGCATATTATTGGGATATATATATTATATATAATATATATATATATATATATATTATATTAATATATATATATATTATATTAAATAGAAACGAACTTAACCAGTCAATAGGAAGATTGCGCTTAATAATATTATATATTCTATATATATATTTATAATACATTCTATAGTTTATAATTATAATGAGTTTTATTTATTTACATATTTACACATTAGTAAATATATATATATTTAGTAGCCTATATATATATTATAAGAATATATTTTAAAAAATGCATTTATGTATAGTCAGCTATTATATTTATTATTCAAATTCGAGACTATCAATTGACAGGAAGTGAGGAACTACTATGTTACACACGAGATAATATATGATCACAATGTTCTAGTTTGCATAGATTATATGTTATTAACAATCTCAAGAATTCACTAGCTGCTCACAAAAGCCCACGTATAGAAAATGCAAAGTCTGCGTACTTAATGAGAGAGATAGCGCACAATAATGTGAGTGAAGTATGTAAATATATAATGAAAGTGAGGTTTAGATTTATTAATAACAATATAACCTACGATAGATATTAGCTGACTTTCTCTCGTAACCGATCTACTGTGCATAGGAGTCTGGTATTTATTACACCTCTCTCAGTACAGAAGCCTTCCCACTCCAAGCAAAGATCAATTTCAAATCAATAATATTATATAATTATTACAAGATTTTGTCACTTTTAATAAATAAAATCCAAAAAGGTTTCGGTAGGGAGCAGTCCATATCACATCTGTTTTTATTTAACATTATATCTAATGAGAATATAGAATAAAACGATAGTTTGTTCGTTAGAGAGCGACGCATGTTCAAAGCCCACATTTTAGCTCAACGACTGATCACACCATCGCAAATATAATACTCACTGATGATTAAGGAAAAATTTGCTTAGCGTGAAGGTACGAAATGTATAGATGGCAACTTTATACTCATTCTATATACAATGAGGAGCTAATATGAAGAAAGGAGGGCGAAAAAATGCTAAGTGCAACACCGTCCTGTATAATAACACGAGAAGCTTAGAGCTAAGTAATGAGTCTGGATTTATCCAGATATCCACTCAGTCATAAAAACTTCCTCGTAAACATCGAGTAAAATAAGAACCATCCGAGTGCGTGCTATAATAGGTCTGAGATCATGAGAAGCACAAACGAATTATACAGAAATTGAGGATTATGAAATATCAAGAATGATGTAGTACTAAACAGACTAGAATGAGCTATACACGTAGTGTAATATATGAATGGGAGGGAGAAACACGTATTGTAGCCATATCAATATCTTCTCAGAGATTTTTATTAATATTGTCCAATTACTTCCTCGTCGACTCAAATTTTAGGGAATACGATTTTGAAGCTATATTAAGTATTTAATAGCGGAAGAACATTCTTAACTTATAATCATATCTAGCCAGGCGGGCTTCACGAAATTCTCTCTGTCAATCAAAACCAAACGATTTTATTATATTTAGTTATGAAACTATTATGAGGGAGGTAGATGTAAGAATTGAATGGTATATATCCTCTAGTACTCGAGATAGTTCACGGTACGAGAAGAGTTATTACTTGTGATGTTAGTCGGTTAGGGGCTAAGTATATACAAGTTTTGTACTCATCAGAGGGTAGGATTGTTTAGCGGCCTATTTACTCTGTTTTACTCAAGTAATCACGTTTGTTCGCACCACTGGCACACTTAGCTCTCAACAATTTAGGAGCTAATAGCACAGAGAAGTAACCAGATGAGCGATATTTATGTACTGTATAGTATTCGATTCTAGAGCTCCTGCTCAACGTAGCTCTTAGTAAACTCACGAGCAGAATGGTTTACAATTTTGACCAGTCTTTGACGCGCGACATAGTTGCTGATTAACCAAATGCCATGACGACGTAAGATGAGGATTGATGATACGCAATCTCCAGATCCACAATAGAAAACTGTGCTTGGGATATTTGATTGAGCTGAATACTTCAATGCGTCTCTATTCGTTTGTGGAGCGTTTAGATTTGGAGATGACGAATAGCAGTACCGGAAGTACGCGTATTTATATATGAGAATATATATTATTAAATATACGAATTTCAGATAAAGAGACAGTAGCACCATAACTCTGGAGCCGATAAGCATAATATCATTGTATGCATCGATTGATTACTACATAATAATACCGGTAATTAGAATGTATATATAATATAGAACAAAGTACCTATCATAGAGAGTCATTTAAATCTGACTGTAGTGTGAAAGTATAGGTGTCAATGAAAGTTTAAAGAACAGCTACCTAATCATATCCGAGATTACATGTATTTAATTGTACTGGTGAGGAGAGTAAGTACCTACTATATAGCGAAGAGTGTAGGTAGGTCCTTGCAACTTCTCACATTAGCATACACAAAGTGAGGATATTAAACGCACTGTTTAACTGTAGTAATAATACCAATTATCGACAAGCTTCTGGCTTCTCTGTTTACACGATATAAAATATATGTTAATACATTTATGTGTCCATGGAAATCCAGTAGGGTGATCAATTTGTTCATAGTACACACCTAAACTACTATAGTGAATTACTCTGGAGGATGCTTTTAACAGTTATATAAAGGCAATCCCGAGCTACGTATGAGTAACAAGCGGATGACCAACTATATTTATACATGCGAGAATAACAATTCTCTCGTTAGAAGAGAAAATAATCTCTTGAATCAATACCATCCCTAGGTGCTGTAATAACAATAGAACGGTACCTATGTAGTAATCTTCTGATGACTCTTATCAGTATTGAATAAGTGGACAGTACAGCCACAAGCCTCCCGTAGGATCAATGGCAAAAATAATATTAGTAATCGTAACATAATATGTTATACCTTAATACACTTGGAGCTTCCACAATATCAGAATGCCGAGCATGGTAAATTATGCTGAGTATATACTTGTAATCGAATAATAAGAAGGGACTTGTAAACATCCAGTACTTAAGTACTATTTAGTAGGACGTCAAGTTGACATATTTGTTACTATTCCTAGGTAAAGAAATATTATGCAATATTTAATATATAAAAATCAAGCCATTTTAAGATTTCACAGCTAGCACTAACCGACGCGCGTGGATAACGATTGATACAAACGGCAAATCCGAAGTGAATTATACTATATGAAACTAATCAGCAGACTCTCTGCCGAATATAATCATTAACTATATATCTATTGCTGAGCATATAAAAAGATTCACGATCTGAAGAAAGTATAATCATCATTGATATTTAGTATATACCAATGAATGAGTGCTATATAGTATAGAGATATAATATATAATATAATATTAATGAATATATAATAATTAAAATTATAATAATATAATAATGAAAAGTATTGGTAACAGTGAATATGACAAGAGAATTTTAGATTAAATAAAAATGATAAAGATTAAAATATACTTTATAAATAATTTTCTATATCATATAATAAAGTGATATTATATCACACCCAAAGTGAGATCTAGAAAGGAGCAGAAGTTAGCACAAGTAAAGAGATTCAGAATAATGAATAGATTAATTAAACTAGTAATTAATTATTAGTATTAAATTGAATTTTGTGTTAAAAAAAGAGTGTAATGGCATTTTTGTAGTTTCGTAGTCCTAAAATTCTTAAATTTTTATTTTATAATAAATTGCGAGGAGTATAGACATATAACAAATCTGCACCTAAGAATGTATAAGTATATTTGCAATTCACTATATAATAAGGTAAAATCTATGAAATATCACTAGAATGTGTCAGTGGGTTCAAATTTTTAATAAAGATGAGAGTAAAATATAGAAATTAGGATTGAGTACTGGCGTGGATTAGTGTATAACAGCTAACTCTGAATAGAGTGAGTAGAATATATATAATTTAAGAGAGTAAAAGTACTAATAAGCTATACATTAAATGAGTGAAATAATTAGTATATGCTCGACAAAAAGAAAACTTAGATTGTAGTTCGAGTATATAGTATGAAGATCTACTGCAATTATTGTAACGCGAGACCTATTATAAAATTAAAAATATAGAGAGAGCAAACGAGTTGCCTCTAAATAAAATATGTCTACATCATGAAACATTATAAAAAGAGAAAATAGAAAAAAGTCTCTGAGAATACAAAAAAGTAAACAAACATAATGTTCTAGACATTATCATCTAGACGCATATGATATAGTAGCTCGTAGAAGTCATATATATCCAAAATATTGAGTATGAAAAGTGATGTTTCATATTTTAAAGTTTTCGCAAATAACAGTAATATATTAAAGAGTACAAGAGCGAAGATCATTATAATTTTATACTATAGCGATGTTTGTTCACTTATATACTCATATATTTCTTCAATTATATTTCATTATGCAAACATCAGATAAACTGCTATGCACACAAGATACACCCACGAAGCTAGCAGGAGTACTGAATTGTTTTGTTAAAAACCGACAAACATTATGTGAAGTAGTAGCTCATGAAAGTGGATCACAAGGATCAGTCTTCCTCCACGTCGGGTCGGAACCTACGTTTAGGATTGTGCGGCACGTAACCCAGTTACTATTAGCTAGAAAAAAATCTGACCTTAGTCTCTGCGCACACATCGAGCAGGGCGCTAAGAGTACACCTATATATGAAAGTTACTGTTCCGCGTACACATCCCTATAAGTCCCTATAAATTAGTTATAATAGCCCTATATATATTAGCTATTTACTATCACAAACGCTCTCACTCACTACATGAGTTAGTAGATGTACTATTTGACCATCCACTAATAGGGCGTGTATTAGTTTCAACAGTACTAATCTTCTCATTCCAAGCACAAAACTTCTTCTTAAGTTACTATCACTATATACTTCAAAGCTGTTATATATAATATGATAAATAGATATAAATGATTGTGAGTAGTGTTAAATATATTTAGTTTATCTGTTTATAGTCAATAGTAGTATTGGTACTATATAGCTTTTATATAAGTGAATGTGGCTAGAATGATATAATTAAATATGTATATATATATGAGTATATATGATTATATATATAAAATATATATATAAACTCTGTATAATATATATAAATAATATATAATTAATTATATATATATAATATATATAAATATTATATTATATATATATATATTACTTATATATATATATATATAATAATATATTAAAAATCAAAACAAATCATTAAAAAAAAAAATATACGTTCTCTTAAAAAAATTTATTGGAATAATTTATTTGAAAAATCAGATTTACGAACACTCTTTGTTTTATAAATTTTTATACTATTTATCTATTAAAAAAACATATAATAATACAAATTATAATAATATTCAATATTGATTTATTATTGATAAATCTTATTTAAAAGGTTACTAACTCCCTCTTCGATCATATCCTGGAAAATGAAATGTATGAAGCTGTAAAATAGTTATAATGATTCTTAGAATTATTTATTTTAGATATATTTTTATTGAAAATATAAATATACTATAAAATAATGTACGATAATAAGTAAAAAAAATAAAACAGTAATAAGTTAAATAAACCTATTTTTTAAAATTAAGTGTTATTTATAATGTTTTAAATACAGTGTTTAACATACACTTTTTTTTTTGAAAACAGTCAATCAAAATGTTAAAAATATTGTGTTATCTAAAGCTATAAACAATATATAATCGATGAATTATTATTATATATATTTTTTGATAAGAAACCAAATCGACTCACAAGAGTAGGCTTTCAATGATTTGATTTTTATAAGACAAAATACTCAAATAATTTTTAAAAAGTATAAAATAGTAAAAAAATTATAAGTATATAAGACCCATTTATTAATTATTAAATATTACAATTAAATTAATTATATATATATATATATTATTAATATATATATATATTATATATATATATATTATATATATATATAATAATATATATATATTATATATATATATTTAATATATATATTATATATAATATTATATTATTTAATATATATATAATATATAATTATATATATTATGATAATATATATATATATATATAATTATTATAAAGTATAATGATAGTATAGTATATGTCAATGATATATATGTGAAGGTGAGTCTTATCACCCTCACCTCACCACGATTTTATATTTTAAATGATTACATTACACAGGAAATATATAGACTCAAAACAAAAAGATTTTAAAGAAGAAAGAAATATGTAATAATCTATACACAAGATGTTATCTTAATAGATGATTGGATCTCGTTAATTCAATTTTAGTGTGGATATATAATATTAAGTATTATTAATTTACAAGCCATACATATCACCAAAGAATTTATGATACTACTCAAAAATCCAAGTAGTATTATTTTTAGATTTTTTCTGAAAATTTTTTATTTTCAAAGAAAAATATTTATGGATTTTTTTCCTTTCTGAACACATTCTTGGTTGAAATGTTAAGGTATTGATAATTTACGTAGTAAAAAAAAAATAGAATTAAGAAATTAATTTAGGAAAAACATAAAATATTTTTAGCCTATTGAAAATAAAGATTAATATAAAAATTATGAAAAAATGTTTGAGACAGGCCTTTAAAGCACTTCTAGTTTCGCACATGTATTTATCTCTTAAGAAAAGTGATGATTTTATTCCCATTATGTAAGGAGAGAAGAGCATTTTTGGAAACGGAGAAATTATAAGATTAATCTATTAAAAAAAAATATAGAGTAGAATTGGGAGCCTTTTAGACCATACGGTATGCCCAAAGGTATTACGAGTGAGTCAGGTGTTGTCTTTGAGAGCAAGTTAAGAGCATAAAACGTTTCAGACACCTAGTTCGAAGAGAATATATAGCATTAATAGATAAATATGGATGGTTATAATTGATTATTAGATTAATTATTATTTATACTATTATATAATTATTTTATATTATTATTCTGTGTATATAATCTTAATAAATTTACCTTATATATAATTGTAAATTATTATTATTAAATTACATTATATTTATCATATTTAGTCATTATAATCTATTAATGAATCATGAGAAGAGGAAACCATCAACATATGGAGCCTAAATCCATATAATAACAACTTATACAGCAGTAATCTGCGCTCTTTTTATTCTTCTATTCTTAGTATGATCTATAAAGGTATATGTATATAAGCTGTCTCTGTTAGGATTCTTTACTTGGTTATTTAATTCTACAAAATAATACACTCAAATGACACACTTAACTCTTCTAGATGCTTGGAATGTTGTTATTGTTACAACAGGCACGACCCGTCCACAATTTATGAGATATAACCATAACAATAACATACATAGAGTACAATCTGATTATTGCGCTTTCTTCACATCCCACTACTCCATGAGAAGAGATACCACTTAGGTAGGATTTCAAAATAACTACAGGACCATACGTATTTCAAATCACAAACATATCTTGAGCGGGGAAAGAGTTCCATTTTCTGCCGTCTTGTCTTTATAAAATTAAGTCTCAGACTTACTTTCTCAGTTTCTTCTTTGCTTGTTTTATAATTTGTAATTCATTTAGTTGTAATTTTAAATATATTACTTCTATTGACTCTCCTTACTTGTTCCCTTATGTTAATATTCATTTAATTCTTTCATATTATATATTAATCTTAATCTTTTTTTTTTTAGAGTAATAATATCCACTTAATTATATTATACTTATATATTTAATCTAATAATTAAAGCGTTGGATGTGACTTGTGATTCCTTTCTCTTGTATATATATAAATCTGTAAATTTAAAAAAATATAATTTTCTGATAATACGGATATTGTTATGAATTAATCTAAAGCCTATATGCTAATAAACAATATGTTTACACTCTTCAATGGTATCATTTATCCAGGTACTCTCATTCAACCGAGTAAATAGTTTTACCTTCACTGTGTAAATGATTAATTTACAATGATTTATTTAGCTCTCTCTACTTCACTATTAATATAAGCATATCAAATATATACCTTATTTCTCCTCTTCTATCTATACTTCTAATACCATTAATCTCTAAAAAATAAATACATATACAAAATATTTATGTATATATCATCATCATCGTACTGTACATCATCACATCAATTTACCATATATTATATATTTAACTTAATCACATAAATATATAAATCTTAATTACCACTTTAAGCTCACCATTGATAATAATTCTTACATGATGGTATATGCAATTATGCTATCATTAAATGCATGTAAAATTTAGGTAAATTTTTTTTTTTTATATTTTTTTTTTAATATTATATAAGATAACCATTTTCATAAGAATGAAATAATGTTTTTCCTTGTTAATGTTTATTTATAGAACATTAATAAAATTATAATTGTATAAGAGTTTGTTATTGAAAAATTATATTTTAAGATAATAACATAAATAATATTTAAAATGATCAAAAAAACAAAATTTTATATATTATTACTATTATATAAAGATTTAACAATACCGAGATACAGTTATCACTTTTTATTTTTTAAGTTTTTATTATTTATTATATTAATTTAATTATTATTTTTTTTTTTTTATTTTTATATTCTTTAATTATCACATGATAAGTAAAGGTAAGGGTGGTGAGTACTAAGACATCTGAATAGATTTCTAGACATCACTTGAACCCTACACCCTTCCTTAGTCTGTGATTTTATTTCTGACAAGCATTGTCTCACATGGCTAAGTGAGCTGAATATATATATATAATATATATATAGGTACGATCTAACCAGATGGCACTTATACCATATCATTTTTACTGCTTATTTACAAAAATGGGTGCATTCAGGTCTTTTGCTTCAGTAACAATATTCCGTAATTAATAAAACCCTTTGAGTTTATCTGCACATTCAA
>JABUQX010035657.1:55000-60219 GCA_015478945.1 Trachelipus rathkii | reverse complement strand
GGCTCGTTTCTAAATACACTTTTATTTATTCTTCATTCACCTTTAATAATTCAAAATTATATTTCGCACTCTATCAGCCTCAATGAGTTGGGGATGTTCCAAATACACTGAGACAATGATCGAAGATTTCAAGCTCTCCACAAAGGTGAGACTTAACCCAAATACTCCTTTCTTAAAATGTTCAAATGATATGCGCTACATGCTGAAAGATCAGCTGTGAGATGTTAATCGTATAAATTACTATTCTCACCGTAAGTCTCGAGATCGAGACCTTCTCCACTATCGCTGCACGAATCAGAATTGGCTATAAAATCGTAAAAAGGTCTTGAGCAAAGAGATTGTGATCCTTTATACATCATTTCATAATCATAACCGTCTGGTTGCCCTTTTACATGTAGACTTTTACATGAAGTATAAAAGAGGTGAATATAAAGGGTGACTTTTTATGATTTCCAGAATACGCTTTGTGTTCAACAATTCTTATTATTACTTTATGAGGTAAATTACCGTTCACAATGTTAGGTATATTGTTACTAGATAAGCCCTTAGTTAAGTTAAATAATTATGTTTCAATTCTTTTTATTAAATACTTAGCTGTAGTATTCAATAGAGATTTTTTGATTTCCAAATGTCTCTGATGTAACAATTTCACTGTTCTAACTTAAAGATATGCGTCTAAAAACTCTAAGATTTACTTTTAATTTTAAGAGCAATCAAATTATGGTATCCACTGAAGGAAGAATAAATCTTTCCTGAGAGAAGATATCTCCATCTAAACGTGCATAGAATTCAAATATGTTACTTGAAGATTATCTATGTGTTTGTTTGTATCTTTGAAGCTAAAAAATCCACATGATTGTAGATGAGACTGTTTAGCATCATCTGAATAATTCAACCATTGTTCTATATAACTTCTATATGGATAATTTGTGGCTAAAGCTCCTAGTGATGTTTCATTGAGATACACTTCAAGTTGATTAAAACATGTATACGGGAAATTTGATTCCGTGTACACTATGTGGTCGTCGGATGATGGAATATCTGAACCATTTCTGCTCGTTAATTTTGTTTTTAAATATAAAAGCACATTGGATGGAACGAGGTATTGATCTGAAGTTCAAGGGATATTAAATTCAATATGTGCATCGGTGTTGGTAATCAAATGAACAGGGTTAATACTGAGAAATTGGTTTCACTTACGTTTATCTGCTCAGGATTCATAGGGAACAGGTCAAATTCACTCTTACAACAGTATGGACTAGAAGGATGAAGGAAATGCATCTTGTAGGTATGACAGCTGGATGTAAAATGAGTAGAGTCTTGATTATCCGTTTAATATATACAATACAGTTGCCAGATGTCACTATTGATCTAAAAGATGCCTGTTAGTAATTAAATGTCATGACATCAAAGCCTTTTTTCTTTAGATGTCTTTTTATCTTAAGATTTTTTTTCTTCTTTACACCTATTTTCTTACTGCTTTTACCTTAACCCGTCATCCTGCGCCTTATTTTCAATTAACCATCATCCAGCATTTCATCAGGAACATCATCTATACGTCTTTTAAGGAATCACGAGGATTAAGCTCTGATGCGACATCATGTATAGTGTTTATTTGTGTTATATCAGCCTTTTGACAATATATTCAACACCTTTTCTAAACAATATAAATGCGCTTTCCATTAATTTAGCGAAAAATTCCCCTAAGCCATACCATATCCCTCTTTGTAATTTCGACACTACGGACACTTTATCTCTGTCCATTACTAAAAGAGCTTCTTTCTTACACCATCTTTACACTGTAAGAGTGAAGCAGGAATTTAATAAATTTATTACATTACTAATATATGACTATAGGCTTTGATATATTTCTTGCATGATTTCTAACATTACATATGAAAAACTTTCAACTTTTCGTAAAAAATTGTACTTCATGATGTTTGTTACTGCTGCTTCTTTCTAATATGAACTTTGCACAACAATGTTCTGGGAGTGAATGGGTAAGCATTCTCTTCAACATCCTTTATATACACTAGTACAGATCCAAATTGGGACCGATTCAAAGGTAGGTAGTGAATATTATGGAAAGTTGTAACGTTACTATCTTTGGGAAAATGCACAACTCTTAATAATGGGGTTTTAGTATTCCCTACATATTGACGTTCAACTTTATCTGAATAAGTATAAGACATACCTGGTTTTTGTAACATCTCCGGGAGGTTTACATATAATATCTCTCTATTAAGCAGTTTCACTTTGAGTAGTCCATTGACCAATATACACTTTCATACTAGGAATATGACGTATTAATTCATCTAGAGTTGAAGTGACTCCAGATCCTTGTGATACCGCATCGTCTCGTACGTAATTGCGGAACCATTCAGTTCTCTGGAATATAAATGTACTTTTATCCTGTAAGTTTACTCTGATTGTGGATCTTAAGGCAATTAATATGCTGCCTTCGGTATCAGATTTATTAATTAGAAAAATTAAATCTTTACACAGCCGACTTGATCCAAATTTTCTGCTAAAGCATATAAACACATTCGTGAGAAATTTATAGAGACCTCATCTTATATAAAACATTTCAGTAAAATTTTCTTTATCCTTATGCTTGAACAATTTCAGTTCATTAGTATTTTCTATTTTTAATTTGTTTTTAACCCAACCTACATTTCCTAACATTAAAAATGTTAGTCGGATATCTGTTACATTCTCTATGTCTGCATCTAATATCTCTCACAATCCTATTTCGTACGTACCACGTTTAAGTTGAATAGAATATAATAGCTCTGTGTTGAAATCTAAAACTTTATTTTCAGGATATAAGTACATAGACGCCGACGACGGCTGAGTTAAATAGAACTAATCTTCACTCTCCATGATTACAATAACAACTGCTTAATGCCTCTTAATGCCGCTGGCTTTTATACATGAATTAAATTTGTCAGGATATCCCACCCATTTCACAAGACCCTGGTTATTTTTTATATTTTCCTTTCGAGCCTAGTATTTTCTCTATTTTATATTCACTACTCTCAGGATAAAACCGTATTTTCTGTATGTCTTGTTTATAGAATCCCCCTTTTATTTTTTCTCCATCTAAATCTTCAAAATAGTATACTTTTAACCCTTCATTAGGAAATCCTTTAATGGTGTCTACCTTAAAAACTTCTCTTTACCATTCAGACTCATAACCTTTCCTAAGTTGATCATCTGATCTAGATACTCTTACAGTGCCTTCTTCCAAATCCGATATTAGATCTACAATATTCGATCCGTCAACTGTTTCTCTACCAATAATGATTTTTTCGAGGTCATTCCATGATATCTGATCATTTAAAATATTATGTAAAGCAATACATGTTTTTTATCTCTTACGGGTAAGATTTCTGCCAGTACATTTTTAAAACTGTCTTCCATTTTCACTTCATCATTAGCCTCAGATATCAGACTTGAATCATCTATGTTCGACTTACTTATTAAAGCATGTTGATGCAATTCTTTTAGGTCTACTTATTTTTGTATAGCGTTATGATATAAGAAACATATTTCATGTATGTTGATATCAGAGTTTAATATCCGATACAATTTTTTCTCGTAATTGTTTATCTATTCAACTTTCGGATCATATAAGGTATGAGGTAGCTGCTGTTGTAACTGTTGATATGGTGAATCAACGCTCTGTTGTAAAGGATGAAGCTGTTGAGATTGTAGCCGCTGGTGAGTTTATAACTGCGGTATAGGATGATATTGTGGAGTTTGTATCTGTTCTTGTGTATGTTGTCGATGCTGTAACTGTTGAGGCTGAAGCTGATGTTTCGGTTCAGGCTACTTCTGTTGTTAATGCTACTGCAGTTGCTGTAACATTTGCTGGGGTAATTTATTATATTTTATTTTCTTATATTCGTTTTATGGTATAGCAGCCACCTTCTTTGTTATTGGTCTTTCTACTTAGTTATAAAAGGAGCAATGACTAAAAAGAGTAAAGGCAGGAATACTCAACCTCCTTTCTATAGTAGATTCTTTTTATTTTTCATATTTTTTTTATGCTACGGAAGAGTTTTTAATGATGTTTTTATGGCGGCGTAGCCTTACCTTCTGAGGTCTGTTTAAAGGAACATTCCCTTTTATAAGCTTTAGACAAACTTCACATACACATTAAATGAATTTCTCATGCTGGCATATTAGATTACGTTTAGCAGCAGGCTTCAGATTTTTTTTTTCATAAAAGGTAAATATTCTGCAGCTAGAGTACTCATTATTCAGGTACATATATAGTTTGTATTTCGTATATATTATATATAATATATATATATATATATATATATATAATAATATATTATATATATATATTATATATATATATATATATATATATATATATAATATATATATATATTTTCTTATTTCGTTAGGTAAAATATTTGTACGGAGCAGAACTCTGTAAGTGTTTATAGGATAAAGTTCAGACACTAAATAATCATGTTTTGAAGATGTGGCATCTCTATATACTTTTAGAAACTCTTTTCTTCGCATAAGAAACATCTGAGTAGCTAGCACATAGACCTGACACATATCTCTTCTTTGACCTAACAGGAACAGGTACTGTGTGTTTAAAGATACATCCCACAGATACTTATTCCGATGAAAAATGTTCTTCTGTGTTATAAAAAATTCTGAAACATAGATGTTGAGAGTATACATTTAGTTTATGCATCAAATCATCTAAAACAATAATTACATGCCCGTGTACATTTTCCATCGACTTGATGTCATATATTTCTAAATGAAATTGAATAACATCTTTACATTCATTAAACTTTTCTTGGTAAACATTATAACACCATATGATTTCAATAGGCTTTTGCTCGAAAACCATTACCACTGAAAATATTTAATAACAGATAGCTTTGCCACATCCTGTAGGTCCTGTCACAAGACATGTAGCTGAACTACGAAACATAAATTTACACACATCCATACTCATCAAGTGTCTGAACATGAATGTATTTTAATATATATATATATATATATATATATATATATATATATATATATTATATATATATATATATATATATATATTATATCATATATATTATATTAATATATATATATATATATATATATATATATATAATATATATATATATATATATATACCTTAAAGAAATAGGAAAAAAAATATACTTCCCTCTCTATCTTTCCGATCAAGA